>JARQOD010003837.1:0-60642 GCA_033576555.1 Oophaga sylvatica | reverse complement strand
TTAGGCACCTACAACAACACACCACTATCTAGTCATGGAAAACATTTATACCGATCATTGCGGACAGAGGCAAATAGAATGAGATAAAATAAACCCGCTGCTATAGTGGCGCACACCGCACCGCTGGAGACTGTCCCGGAGCATCGGGCGGCGCGTCAAGGCACGGAGCCCCGAGAAGGAACCAGACCCCGCCCACGTCTGACGTGTTCGGGCCGGATCACATGATCGGGACACCGCGCCGAGGAGATACGCCCACCGATGCCCCGACACAGCCCCAGCAGGCGTGCGCGCTCAGCAGTCAGGTAAGTGGCTGAGATCCAATACAATAATGCAAACACAAAAAGGCTGAGAAATTCCCAGCCAGGATGAAGCTCACAGACAATGGTGTGCATCCCATATCACAAATACAGACCACAGTAACTAGCACTATGTTACAGGAACACATTCCATTCATCAAATACATATGCCGCAAAGTCTAGACGCCGCCTATATTAATCCCAATTTTTGCTACATAAATCTAAATAAGGAAAATAAAGACCACTTATGGAAATAACAACAATAACACTATTAATCTAAAAAGATGTCCAGGCTTGATTGTAGCATATATACATCTAGATTGTTGTTCCACAAATTTCAGCGAAAGACAGGGAAATTAGATCCACACTTGATGTCCAAGATTTATTCCTGGGGCTGTGGGAGAGGGACCTTTTCCAGTCAGACAGACACACATCGATGGACCGCGTCCTCTTTTGGGCGCGGTACATCGATGATGTTTTCTTGATCTGGCAGGGTACACCGTTGCAGCTCAAAACTTTTTTTGAGGAATTAAATACTAATTGCCTCAACTTGAAATTGACATACAAATATCATAGTGAGTTTATAGAATTCTTGGATGTTACAGTCAAACGTGACATCAACGGCTTTTTACAAACCGATCTATATCGAAAGGCCACGTCTACTAATTCTCTCCTACATGCGAAATCGGCCCACCCGCCGCAGGTCATCAGATCAATACCAACAGGTCAATTTTTACGAGTTCGTCGTATATGCTCCTCGGAGAGGGACTATGAGATTAGAGCAGAAGATCTGAAACAACGTTTCCTCGCTAGAGGCTATAATAAGAGACACGTTAATCTGGCCCACCAACGGGCCAAGAGGCAGAGAAGACATGATTTAGTTTACAATACTAATGGTGGACTAAATCAACAAGTTAAGGAATTCAACAAAGTTAGAATGGTGACCACATATCATTCTCAGTGGCACCTTATGCGTAAGGCCATGATTAAATTCTGGCCTATTCTTTTGGCTGATTCCACTTTGAAGATTTATCTATCCCCTACTCCCAATATTACAGCTAGACGAAGTAAGAATTTAAGGGATCTTCTTGTCCATAGCCACTTTAACCAAAAAAGTGACCAGAGCAAGCTGCCGTTTTCACCTTACAATAAACCTAAATGGGGGTGCAGCCCATGTGGTAAATGTGTGGCTTGTCCAAACATCATTAGAGCAACAACTTTTTCGTCATCAGATGGAATTAAGACCTTCAAAATTACACATTCTATCACATGCCAAACTAAGGCGGTTATCTACTATGCATGTTGTCCATGCCCTTTGATATATGTAGGCATGACTACCAGGGCGCTGAAGGTTCGTACTAGGGAACATGTTCGAGATATCATTGCGGCTAAAGAGGAAACCTGCATGGAACATCTCCGTACGATACCCAGACACTTTAAACAACATCATAAATGCAATCCAAATGATTTAAAAGTAAGGGGTATAGATAGACTTATGTTGGATATCAGAGGAGGAGAAACTACACGCCCCCTCGGTCAATTAGAGACCAAATGGATTTGGTCTTTAAAAACCATGCATCCACATGGACTAAATGAATCCTGCAGTTTTGTTCCTTTTTTGTGACCATCCGTATTTCTGTATTTTTATCTCACCTATATTTGTTTTTACTCATTTTTATCTTTTTGTTTGTGATCTAAGCAGGTGTTTCTACTACGAATGTGCCTTTTGAGTATGTCTCCAGATATGTTGTGATGCATCTTGGACATCAAGTGTGGATCTAATTTCCCTGTCTTTCGCTGAAATTTGTGGAACAACAATCTAGATGTATATATGCTACAATCAAGCCTGGACATCTTTTTAGATTAATAGTGTTATTGTTGTTATTTCCATAAGTGGTCTTTATTTTCCTTATTTAGATTTATGTAGCAAAAATTGGGATTAATATAGGCGGCGTCTAGACTTTGCGGCATATGTATTTGATGAATGGAATGTGTTCCTGTAACATAGTGCTAGTTACTGTGGTCTGTATTTGTGATATGGGATGCACACCATTGTCTGTGAGCTTCATCCTGGCTGGGAATTTCTCAGCCTTTTTGTGTTTGCATTATTGTATTGGATCTCAGCCACTTACCTGACTGCTGAGCGCGCACGCCTGCTGGGGCTGTGTCGGGGCATCGGTGGGCGTATCTCCTCGGCGCGGTGTCCCGATCATGTGATCCGGCCCCGAACACGTCAGACGTGGGCGGGGTCTGGTTCCTTCTCGGGGCTCCGTGCCTTGACGCGCCGCCCGATGCTCCGGGACAGTCTCCAGCGGTGCGGTGTGCGCCACTATAGCAGCGGGTTTATTTTATCTCATTCTATTTGCCTCTGTCCGCAATGATCGGTATAAATGTTTTCCATGACTAGATAGTGGTGTGTTGTTGTAGGTGCCTAATTGGTCCAGAGGTACACACCTTCTGGATTCTGGTTTTCTATTGGAGGGGATACTCGTCCATATAGAGTTCACTTTTTGTGGCATATCTGGACCAATGGACACCAATGTTACATACCACCTCTACCACCGACCACACAGTTCTTGTGTTTCATGACATTCTTGTGGACCAACCGACATCATTGTTACAAGTAATCGCTATGTATTTTCTGCTCTCATTGGTACACTATGTATATATTAACCTGCTCTGGTTGGTGTGATGCCACCCCCGGAAGAAGGCTGCTAAGCCGAAACGTACGTAGGGGCTGGCACCACGATCCACCAGAGGTATTTATGCTCTAGTTTTTATTGTTTGCTTTAGTGCTTTGTTCTGATATTTATTAGTGGATTATCCTCCCTGAACAACACGGTTCTTTTTGGGTTAGGGGAGCACTAGCATGCATATATAGATTTCTCCGGACTTTGTCCAATTGTTATACCTCTGACACTATATATTGTGGATCATGGTGCCCTTGTGTTGGATTTCCCACTTTTTACCTGTTTTTGTTATGTATTAAATAATTTTCAATAAAGTTTTTTTAGTTTTATATATATGGTGTAGGTTCATATTTTGTATATCGGTCGAAATGTAATTTTTGAACCTTGATATGGGTCCTTTTGGTCAGCAACATAGGTATCCTATTAGGATTTACTAAATACCAATATGTTGCTATTTTGGACTTTAACATCTCTGTTAAAAATCTTTTGAAATAGCTAATTATCCAATGGCTGCGCACTCAGTACTATATCTGGTCACTCCACCATTAGGGGAGTGCCGGAGCAACGTGTTCTATCATTGCTACATCCGGTTCTGTTCCTGATCTGTCTGCGCTGCGTCTGCAGTCTCTGTGCTTCGCTGATACTGTTTGTCTCCTCAGATCTTTGCTAACCCGTATCTGGCTAATCTGGACAATCTCGGCTATTACTGGCGCAAGTGTCATCCCGTTCCGCCATCAGCCATCCGTACCCGTGGACCGTGACAAGGTCACTGAAGCCAGCCTTCTACCATCCGTTCTGGACCAGGACCTTACCCTTCTCCGTCAAGAACTTTCCACGGACTCTGTAAATACTTGTTACCCTTTTGGTCCCTCTGGGACAGCTGCCACGTGTCCGGGGTCTAACTGGAGGTAGCACCTGTGTCCTCCGGGTATTCCATTCTGGTCCTGTTCGAGGGGCCTTACTACGGGTACCCGGGGCTCACTAGTTACGCCCCCTTTGGAGCCCCCCGGACCGCGGTCTCGAGGTTCCACATTAAAAAATAAATACGAATGTGAACTTCACCACCTCTGCCTCCGCTTCCATTCGTTACAGATTGCTCCGGCCATGGAACCCGCTGGATCCCAGAGACCTCCGACCACGGATCTGTGCCAGGAGGTGGCCCGTTTGGGAGTTCAACAGGACAAGATCACGACTTATCTATGCAGCTTGTCTACCCGCATGGATTCCTTAGGGTCCTCGTCTGCACCTGACTCTTCTATCAATAATCAGGTACCAGTTCCCATGGCAAATCAAGGTCCCCGTCTGGCGGCTCCTACCCGTTTCCAGGGTGATCCTACTCTGTGTCAGGGTTTCCTCAATCAGTGCACTCTACACTTCGAAATCTTGGGGCATATGTTTGCTTCTGACCGAGCCAAGGTGGGCTTCATCATGTCACACCTGGGAGGAGAAGCCCTCGCCTGGCTAAACCCGCTATGGGAGAGAGGGGATCCGGTGGTTAACGATCTTCAATCTTTCCTAGAGGCTTTTCGCAAGACTTTCGATGAACCTGGTCGTACCACTTCGACTGCATCAGCTCTGCTCCGCCTGCGCCAAGGTACTCTCACGGTAGCTCAGTATGCTGTTAAATTCCGCACCCTCTCGTCTGAATTATCGTGGAACAATGAGGCCCTGGTTGCTAACTTCTGGGAAGGCCTATCCGGAAGAATCAAGGATGAGCTGGCGGGACGGGACAGACCTACTCTCTTGGAAGAGCTAATATCCTTGGCAACCCGAATTGACCTGCGTTTTCAGAAGCGCTCCATGGAGATCAAGCGGGACAAAAGGTCCTATCACCTGGACTCTAGTTTGTACAAAACAGGTACTTCACCCTCCGCCTCCGAGGCCATGGAGGTGGACCAAGTAAGTTTGGCCACCCGCCGCCGGGAGGCACGTCGCAAGGAGGGAAGTTGTTACTACTGCGGTAGTTCTGAATATTTGATTCATTTCTGTCCTAAAAAGTCGGGAAACTCCAGTGCCTAGGTCCGGTAGGAGGGGCCAACCTAGGTAAAAAGCAGTCCTCTCCCTCTTTACACATCTCTGTCACCGTGTCCTATGGAGCAATAAAATTCTCCGAACACTGTCTACTGGATTCTGGAGCTGCAGGGAACTTCATCCAGCAGGCGGTTGTGGATCATTACCGCTTACCAGTCCAGCGTCTTCCTGATCCGTTACAGGTGTCCGCCGTGGATGGCAAACCGCTGACCGAGCCCGTCCAGTTTCAAACCGAGTTGGTGGAACTCCGGGTAGGTCTAATGCATACTGAACGAATGCGATTTTATGTATATCCTGGTTTATCCCATCCCATGCTTCTAGGTTTACCTTGGCTTCAGATGCATGAACCAGTCCTTAATTGGAAAACTGGAGAAGTTCTGCGTTGGGGAGATACCTGCATGAATCGTTGCTTAACCCGGATTCAACCTGTTTCGCCTCCAGTCCAGCCTGATACCCTGCCAGGGTTGCCTTCCGCCTATTGGTCCTTCTCTGACGTCTTTGGGAAAAAAGAGGCTGAGAGACTACCTCCACACAGGTCGTATGACTGTCAGATAGAGCTTCTTCCAGGAGCATCACCTCCTCGCGGGAGAGTTTATCCTCTTTCACAGGCAGAGACTCAGGCCATGTCGGACTACATTCAAGAGAATTTGGCTAGAGGATTTATCCAAAAGTCATCGTCACCGGCAGGAGCTGGATTCTTCTTTGTGAAGAAAAAGGACGGATCCTTGCGGCCCTGCATTGACTATCGGGGTCTAAATCAAATCACGGTAAAAAACAGGTATCCATTGCCTCTTATTTCAGAGCTGTTTGATCGTCTCCGAGGGGCCAAGATCTTCACCAAATTGGACCTCAGAGGGCCCTACAACCTGATCCGAATCAGAGAGGGAGACGAATGGAAAACAGCCTTCAACACCCGTGACGGCCACTATGAATACCTGGTAATGCCATTCGGCCTAAGCAATGCACCTGCGGTTTTTCAGGAATTTGTTAATGACATTTTCAGTGACTTGCTCTATACTTGTGTCGTGGTTTACCTGGACGATATTTTGATTTTTTCTGCTGACTTGACGTCACACCAGAGGCAAGTACGCCTGGTCTTACAAAGACTGAGAGAGAACAGGCTCTATGCCAAATATGAGAAATGCCTCTTTGAGCAGTCCTCTTTGCCTTTCCTTGGGTACATTGTATCTTCCACAGGATTAAAGATGGATCAGGAGAAGTTGTCTGCAGTTCTCAACTGGCCTCGTCCGTCTGGGCTAAAAGCCATACAAAGGTTCCTCGGATTCGCCAATTACTACCGGCAATTCATTCCACACTTTTCCACCCGAGTGGCTCCAATCACAGCCTTAACCCGGAAAGGTGTAAACTCTAAGGAATGGTCCTCCGAGGCAGAAGAGGCCTTTGTTTCTCTCAAAAAAGCCTTCGCTTCCGCACCCGTTCTCCATCGTCCTAATTCAAGTGAGCAATTTTTTCTTGAAGTTGACGCTTCTTCCATAGGTGCAGGAGCAGTTCTGACCCAGAAGTCGTCTACCGGGCGGATGATCTCGTGTGGTTTTTTTTCCAAGGTTTTTACTCCTGCAGAAAGGAACTACTCTGTCGGTGATCGCGAACTGTTGGCCATCAAATTGGCTCTGGAGGAATGGAGACATCTTCTTGAAGGAGCTCATCACCAGGTAATCATATTCACCGACCATAAAAACCTTGCCTATCTCCAATCTGCTTTAAGACTGAATCCCCGTCAGGCTCGTTGGGCATTATTTTTTGCCCGTTTCAATTTTGTACTTCATTTCCGTCCAGCTGACAAGAACATCAAGGCAGACGCACTCTCTAGGGCCTTCTTGCCTCCTGAACTGGAGGAGGAACCTCAGCACATTATTGAACCTTCTAGGTTAGTCTCTGTTGCCTCCACTGATCTGGCCCGGCTTCCTCCTGGGAAGACTTTCGTGTCTGCTTCTGATCGTACTCGTGTTCTGCGCTGGGGTCATTCTTCTAAGTTGGCTGGCCATGTTGGTCTGAAAAAGACGCAGCAACTCATCTCCCGGTATTACTGGTGGCCTACCATGGTCAAGGATATCCAGGAGTTCGTCGCAGCATGTCCTTCATGTGCTCGTAACAAAACTGTTAAACATCTACCAGCCGGCAGGCTTCTGCCTCTTCCGATTCCGTCCGCTCCCTGGCAGCACATCGCGATGGATTTCATCACGGATCTTCCCATTTCTTCTGGCTGCTCAGTGGTATGGGTTGTGGTGGACCGCTTCTCTAAAATGGCTCACTTCGTTCCGCTATCTGGCCTCCCGTCTGCTCCAGAACTGGCCACTCACTTCATCCAGCACATCTTTCGTCTACATGGATTTCCTCTCCACATCGTGTCCGACAGGGGCGTCCAGTTCACCTCTAAGTTCTGGAGAGGACTCTGTAAAATGGTAAAAATTGAACTAGATTTTTCTTCTGCATATCATCCCCAGTCTAATGGGCAAGTGGAGAGGATCAATCAAATCCTGGCTGGATACCTGCGTCACTTCGTCAACGCTCATCATAATGACTGGGTAGAATTACTGCCCTGGGCGGAATTCTCCTACAACAATCAAGTAAGTGAATCTTCTGGAAAGTCTCCCTTTCAGATTGTGTTTGGACTGCAACCCGGAATTCCTCTTCCTGTCTCGGGATTGTCGGATGTTCCGGCAGTCGATACCTTGTCAAAGAATTTCTCGGACATTTGGAGAGAGACCAGGTCGGCTTTGGAGAAAGCTTCTCAACGTATGAAAACGCATGCAGACAAAAGACGTTTGGAGGCTCCCATCTTTCGTCCAGGAGACAAGGTATGGCTCTCCTCCAAGTACATCCGTCTGAAGTTACCATCGTACAAATTGGGTCCTCGTTTCATTGGTCCCTTTGAAGTTTTGAGACAGATCAACCCGGTCTCTTATAAACTGAAATTGCCTAATTCTCTAAGAGTACCTAACTCCTTTCATGTTTCCCTCCTCAAACCAGTAGTGTTGAGCTCCTTTTTTAAGGACCCGGGTACCACTCCTGATCCGGTCTCTGAGGATGATGTTTTTGAGGTAAAACATATCTTGGCCTCTAAGCGAGTAAGAGGTAGGATCTATTACCTGGTGGACTGGAAGGGTTTTGGTCCTGAGGAGAGGTCTTGGGAGCCTAAAGAGAACATCCAGGCCCCTCTTCTTCTTAAAAGATTTCACGCAGGCTTGAAAAAGAGGGGGAGTAAAGAGGGGGATACTGTTACACCCGGTCCCAGCGCTGCCTCTGCACTCCGTTCTGCTCACTCACCTGTTCCTCGGGCTGTCCCTCTGCGGCGGTCTGTGCGTGGGCTGGGGTCTCCTGTCCCATCTGCTCTCCGGCGTCCTGAGTCCTTCTCCACTTCCTGGCACGCTGCTGGAAGGCCTCCAGACAGTCGGCTTAGGACGCGAGGCCGCGCCCACCGCCTCTCTTAAAGGGGCAGCGTGCATCTTTTGAAATAGCTAATTATCCAATGGCTGCGCACTCAGTACTATATCTGGTCACTCCACCATTAGGGGAGTGCCGGAGCAACGTGTTCTATCATTGCTACATCCGGTTCTGTTCCTGTTCTGTCTGCGCTGCGTCTGCAGTCTCTGTGCTTCGCTGATACTGTTTGTCTCCTCAGATCATTGCTAACCCGTATCTGGCTAATCTGGACAATCTCGGCTATTACTGGCGCAAGTGTCATCCCGTTCCGCCATCAGCCATCCGTACCCGTGGACCGTGACAAGGTCACTGAAGCCAGCCTTCTACCATCCGTTCTGGACCAGGACCTTACCCTTCTCCGTCAAGAACTTTCCACGGACTCTGTAAATACTTGTTACCCTTTTGGTCCCTCTGGGACAGCTGCCACGTGTCCGGGGTCTAACTGGAGGTGTATCGACCCGCCACCACAATTGTGGATTACCAGGGCAATGGGGTACTCAGAGCCGAGCCCATGGAAGTCTATGGGGTTTGTCACAGGTAGCGGTGGCTCGGTCTGTGGCCCTGGCGGTCTGGCGTATGTTGGGGGAATATTTACAGGGGATAGATTTATATACAGTTCGTGACGCCACCTGTAGTCTTCTGGTAATTTGTACCAGCGCTGCTGTAGATCTCTGAGGGGATGGTGAGGCAGCTAGATGTCGGGTCCCCTACAGGTGGGACTGGTCCCTCAAAGTCTATGAAGTTAGTGAAGTCGGGTGCAGATAAATAACACAGTCTCACACGGTCAGCGTCTTTCCATACCTTTACTTGTAAGATGTTCAGGCAGGTCCCAGGGAGGCTGATCCAAGGAGAGTGTGTTTTGAGACAGCAGCTGGACAAGTTAGGGGCCTCCTTTACTTCCACAACGATGAGTACAACCAGCATGAAGCGTAGTTCCCTCTATAACTCCAGCTTTTCCAAAGCTGCACTGCCCAGTCAGTTTTGTGGTCGGAGCCTTCCTGTGAGAAAGCTGAATTCCTATCTTGTCCTGCAGAGACTCAAGGTCCTCACTTCCCCTGACCCCAGTTACGTACTGACTATTTGGGGCTGTTTGCCGCGACCTAAGGTCCGGTAAATCTCTGGTTTTCTTACCACTATGCTTGAAGCTAATAGTGATCCTTCGGTCCCCAGTGACCGGTTACAATGTGCAGGACTTCTTCAATCCAAAAGCACTTTTCAAATATTCTTTCCACTGTGCCTTTCGCCTTGTCCTCGCTTGTAGCATAAACACTCACACTTGCAAAAAGTCATATAATCACTCCCTTCTTCTCTTCCTTCAGAGTTAGTTAACAGATTCTCAGTTATCCACTAGGCAGGAGCACGTCTCTGAACCTTTCACTGTCCTTGGGACAGGCGACTGAAGTATTTCTGCACTAAGCTCTTCTTTCTTTGTCAATGTATTCAAGTGAGGTACAGCTCTGACCAGGCTGAGGTGATCTATATCTCGCCCTTACTGGCCTCCACTTGCTGAACTGCTGCAGAACCAGGCTGGACTGCTTCCTCCCTCCAAGTTCCAGCTAGACTCCACACGTCTGCTCTGTCCGAGGACAGGACACTGACTACTCTAAAATCACTCAACAAATATACACCCTGACCACTCCCTCACAAGTAACTACACTACCCTAAGGGTGTGTCTAGTGTATGTTGAGTGAATGGGTATTGAGCATTAAACTGCTATCTCTCCACACACTCTCCAGGGTACTGCGTGTGCCTAACACCAGGGCTACACATTCCCCATGGTAAAAGACAGCACTCCCGGGCTGTAAAATACAAAGAGACAGTTTTGTTTATGCATTAAACATCAACATTAAACATTAATTCGTCCCATCCGGGAGGTAAGGATATCTTGAACGTTGCAAAACAAAAACATTAGATATAGAAAAGTACAAAAGTATTAAGGCATCAAAACATTCAATAAATACACAGTATTCTTGTGAAGGACCCGCACCAAACCTTCAACGTGGGTCCTGGGTGGGCTGCAGGACATCCGAATGCAGACCTCACTCAGTGCCACACCACACGGGTTTTGTATTCAGAGGTAGTTGTGATGGTTTTATGTAAAACCAAGATAAAGCACCGAAGCGCAACTATATACAAATAAGTTCTGGGCTGGCACAGTCCTCAACCTCAAAGTCCATTGTAAAACAAAGACACAGATATAATATCACATTATAATAATACTAAAGTGCAAAAACTTTTTCTCTATTTACCCAGCCGGGCATTCTACGGTTAGCAATATATAAATATTATATATTCATTTAACTTGTGCAAAAATTTGTAAACATACTTAAACTTTTTACAACTTTACTTATGGTAGACCCCTGTATGGATCTCACCGATTCTTCTTTTACTGTTTAATGACTTCAAATACATTTTCCACCCCGGGGGCTGGAACAATGCGATGGTCCCTAGATCCCATTACTAACAAGTCGTGTGCTGCTATTGGGGTCTGGGTCGCCACAGTTCTCGTGCGAACCTCTAGGGGCGCAACGGGTACCTTCTCCTTGCGAGACACCGATTGCATTTCAATCTGAGTCACAGTTAACGATATGGACCGTGTCATGGATTGCGATGGAAACTGGGTCGCATGTTGCGATGTAGATGTGGCTTTCATTTGCGATGAACCTGCAGGGGCGATGCTGGGGCACGGCCGGATACTGCTTGAGCTGGAGACGGGGACGCTGCGGTAGTGGTGACGTTACCTGCGTCTGGGACGGGGTCACGGACGATGGTGACGTTAAGGGCATACCATCCCTTCATTCCCCAGTGCCGTGTGTATGTAACAATGTCTCCATTAACTAAGTCCCTCCCGGGATGGCCTTGCGGTAGGTGGGATTCTACGTCCCTACGACTAACAAAGACCCCTGGGTAGAGGCCCGGTTCACGGATGAAGCCCCAGCCCTTCCGGAGCTGGAACTCAGTCACACACCCCTGCCGCCGCGGTTCCCTCAGGGTACCTTTCTCTCTCCGGACACTCTCCTTGTCCGCGATCAGCTCTGCATGTTGCCGCTGACGGTTCCGCTGAGCTTCCCGCTCTTCCTCCTGCTGGCGTTTCTGCTTCTCCTCACGACGCTGCCACTCATATTCCCACTGGGCGGTATAGGCGACGTCATCCAGGCGCGCCATCTCGTCCCAGTCGACGTCTGGTAACGACGGACAGGACCCCTCCGGTGTCCCTGCCGGGGACCGATCATCTGCTGCGGCCTCCTGGCCGGGCGGGCGTTCCGGAACTGGCGGTACCTCCTCAACCTCCTTCGCCTCCACCGCTTCACCGGTGGGATCAGGATTGGTACTTTCGGGGGCAGCCTCCGGTTGCTCCTTTGCCTTGGGCAGCAGAATCTTCGGTAACTCGAATCGTGGGGGGTCGTTGAGGGGAGAGATCACCACGTCCCACAGCCTCCGCTGCTCCTGGGTACGCCGGCGTCTCTCGATCTCTTCAAATCCAGGTTGGTGCTGGACCATCTTCTTCAGGCGTGCATTTTCTTCCTGAATTTCTAGCAATGCTTGCTGCAGGTGCAGGACCACGGATGACTCCGGTGCTGGTGGCAGCTTGGCTGGGGCACGGGGCCTGCCTTCCTCCGCTTCCCTGCTCGGCTGCACACGTCCTGCTTCCATGATGTTCCAGAAGATTCTTTCTTCTTCCTCCAGAGACGTCCGGTCTCTTCCGTGGAGGCGGGGTTTGCGTCTCCTCCTCCTCGCAGGGAAGGTGAAGAGGAGGCGGACCTCCTTTGCTGTAGGGCAGGATCGCATGTTGTAATAGCACTTTGAGAGGGCAGGCATTCTCTTCGCGCCACAGGGGGGTACACGCCCACGAAGGTACGCCCACCTTCTTCTCCAGCGCCTGAGGGCGCGAATATGGCGACAAAGATGGCGATTTTTGGCGCCAAAAGTGCAAACAGTCCTTTTCACAAAAACAACTCCATAGGCACACAGGGCTCGCAATTTTGCGAGTTTCGCATCCTGTTCGTGACGCCAAGTTGTATCGACCCGCCACCACAATTGTGGATTACCAGGGCAATGGGGTACTCAGAGCCGAGCCCATGGAAGTCTATGGGGTTTGTCACAGGTAGCGGTGGCTCGGTCTGTGGCCCTGGCGGTCTGGCGTATGTTGGGGGGAATATTTACAGGGGATAGATTTATATACAGTTCGTGACGCCACCTGTAGTCTTCTGGTAATTTGTACCAGCGCTGCTGTAGATCTCTGAGGGGATGGTGAGGCAGCTAGATGTCGGGTCCCCTACAGGTGGGACTGGTCCCTCAAAGTCTATGAAGTTAGTGAAGTCGGGTGCAGATAAATAACACAGTCTCACACGGTCAGCGTCTTTCCATACCTTTACTTGTAAGATGTTCAGGCAGGTCCCAGGGAGGCTGATCCAAGGAGAGTGTGTTTTGAGACAGCAGCTGGACAAGTTAGGGGCCTCCTTTACTTCCACAACGATGAGTACAACCAGCATGAAGCGTAGTTCCCTCTATAACTCCAGCTTTTCCAAAGCTGCACTGCCCAGTCAGTTTTGTGGTCGGAGCCTTCCTGTGAGAAAGCTGAATTCCTATCTTGTCCTGCAGAGACTCAAGGTCCTCACTTCCCCTGACCCCAGTTACGTACTGACTATTTGGGGCTGTTTGCCGCGACCTAAGGTCCGGTAAATCTCTGGTTTTCTTACCACTATGCTTGAAGCTAATAGTGATCCTTCGGTCCCCAGTGACCGGTTACAATGTGCAGGACTTCTTCAATCCAAAAGCACTTTTCAAATATTCTTTCCACTGTGCCTTTCGCCTTGTCCTCGCTTGTAGCATAAACACTCACACTTGCAAAAAGTCATATAATCACTCCCTTCTTCTCTTCCTTCAGAGTTAGTTAACAGATTCTCAGTTATCCACTAGGCAGGAGCACGTCTCTGAACCTTTCACTGTCCTTGGGACAGGCGACTGAAGTATTTCTGCACTAAGCTCTTCTTTCTTTGTCAATGTATTCAAGTGAGGTACAGCTCTGACCAGGCTGAGGTGATCTATATCTCGCCCTTACTGGCCTCCACTTGCTGAACTGCTGCAGAACCAGGCTGGACTGCTTCCTCCCTCCAAGTTCCAGCTAGACTCCACACGTCTGCTCTGTCCGAGGACAGGACACTGACTACTCTAAAATCACTCAACAAATATACACCCTGACCACTCCCTCACAAGTAACTACACTACCCTAAGGGTGTGTCTAGTGTATGTTGAGTGAATGGGTATTGAGCATTAAACTGCTATCTCTCCACACACTCTCCAGGTACTGCGTGTGCCTAACACCAGGGCTACACAGAGGTAGCACCTGTGTCCTCCGGGTATTCCATTCTGGTCCTGTTCGAGGGGCCTTTCTACGGGTACCCGGGGCTCACTAGTTACGCCCCCTGCGGAGCCCCCCGGACCGCGGTCTCGAGGTTCCACATTAAAAAATAAATACGAATGTGAACTTCACCACCTCTGCCTCCGCTTCCATTCGTTACACTACATTACTCTGTACTCCTCCTTCAAGACCCATCCTCTGCCTTCTACATTATTCTGTGCTCCTCCCTCTAGACCTGTCCTCTGCCTTCTACATTACTCTGTACTCCTCCTTCAAGACCTGTCCTCTGCCTTCTACATTACACTGCACTGTGCTCCTCCTCCTAGACCTGTCGTCTGCCTTCTACATTACTCTGTACTCCTCCCTCTAGATCTGTCCATTGCCCTCTACATTACTCTGTACTCCCCCTTCAAGACCCGTCCACTGCCTTCTACATTACTCTGTGCTCCTCCCTCTAGACCTGTCTTCTGCCTTCTACATTACTCTGTACTCCTCCTTCAAGACCCATCCTCTGCCTTCTACATTACTCTGTGCTCCTCCTCCTAGACCTGTCCTCTGCCTTCTACATTACACTGTGCTCCTCCTCCTAGACCTGTCCTCTGCCTTCTACATTAAACTGTGCTCCTCCTTCTAGACTAGTCTTCTGCTTTCTACATTACTCTGTGCTCCTCCTCCTAGACCTTTACTCTGCCTTCTACATTACTCTGTGCTCCTCCCTCTAAACCTGTCCTCTGCCTTCTACATTACTCTGTACTCCTCCTTCAAGATCCGTCCTCTGCCTTCTACATTACACTGTGTTCCTCCTTCTAGACCTGTCCTCTGCCTTCTACATTACACTGTGCTCCTCCTCCTAGACCTGTCGTCTGCCTTCTACATTACTCTGTGCTCCTCCCTCTAGACCTGTCCTCTGCCTACTACATTACTCTGTACTCCTCCTTCAAGACCTGTCCTCTGCCTTCTACATTACACTGCACTGTGCTCCTCCTGCTAGACCTGTCGTCTGCCTTCTACATTACTCTGTGCTCCTCCCTCTAGATCTGTCCATTGCCCTCTACATTACTCTGTACTCCTCCTTCAAGACCCGTCCTCTGCCTTCTACATTACTCTGTGCTCCTCCCTCTAGACCTGTCCTCTGCCTTCTACATTACTCTGTACTCCTCCTTCAAGACCCGTCCTCTGCCTTCTACATTATTCTGTGCTCCTCCCTCTAAACCTGTCGTCTGCCTTCTACATTACTCTGTGCTCCTCCCTCTAGACCTGTCCTCTGCCTTCTACATTACTCTGTACTCCTCCTTCAAGACCTGTCCTCTGCCTTCTACATTACACTGTGCTCCTCCTTCTAGACCTGTCCTCTGCCTTCTACATTACACTGTGCTCCTCCTCCTAGACCTGTCATCTGCCTTCTACATTACTCTGTGCTCCTCCCTCTAGACCTGTCCTCTGCCTTCTACATTACTCTGTACTCCTCCTTCAAGACCCGTCCTCTGCCTTCTACATTACTCTGTGCTCCTCCCTCTAGACCTGTCCTCTGCCTTCTACATTACTCTGTACTCCTCCTTCAAGACCTGTCCTCTGCCTTCTACATTACTCTCTACTCCTCCTTCAAGACCCGTCCTCTTTTTCTACATTACACTGTGCTCCTCCTCCTAGACCTGTCCTCTGCCTTCTACATTACTCTGCTCCTCCTTCAAGACCCGTCCTGTGCCTTCTACATTACTCTGTGCTCCTCCTCCTAGACCCGTCCTCTGCCTTCTACATTACTCTGTGCTCCTCCTCCTAGACCTGTCATCTGCCTTCTACATTAAACTGTGCTCCTCCTTCTAGACCAGTCTTCTGCCTTCTACATTACTCTGTTCTCCTCCCTCAAAACCTGTCCTCTGCCTTCTACATTACTCTGTACTCCTCCTTCAAGACCCGTCCTCTGCCTTCTACATTACACTGTGTTCCTCCTTCTAGACCTGTCCTCTGCCTTCTACATTATTCTGTGCTCCTCCTCTAGACCTGTCCTCTGCCTTCTACATTACTCTGTACTCCTCCTTCAAGACCCGTCCTCTGCCTTCTACATTACTCTGTGCTCCTCCTCTAGACCTGTCCTCTGCCTTCTACATTACTCTGTGCTCCTCCTTCAAGACCCGTCCTCTGCCTTCTACATTACTCTGTGCTCCTCCTCCTAGACCCGTCCTCTGCCTTCTACATTACTCTGTGCTCCTCCTCCTAGACCTGTCCTCTGCCTTCTACATTACTCTGTGCTCCTCCTCCTAGACCGGTCCTCTGCCTTCTACGTTACACTGTGCTCTTCCTATAGACCTGTCCTCTGCCTTCTACATTACACTGTGCTCCTCATCCTAGACCTGTCGTCTGCCTTCTACATTACTCTGTGCTCCTCCCCTTAGACCTGTTCTCTGCCTTCTACATTACTCTGTGCTCCTCCTCCTAGACCTGTCCTCTGCCTTCTACATTACTCTGTGCTCCTCCTCCTAGACCGGTCCACTGCCTTCTACGTTACACTGTGCTCTTCCTTATAGACCTGTCCTCTGCCTTCTACATTACACTTTGCTCCTCATCCTAGACCTGTCGTCTGCCTTCTACATTACTCTGTGCTCCTCCCTCTAGACCTGTCTATTGCCTTCTACATTACTCTGTGCTCCTCCTTCAAGACCTGTCCTCTGCCTTCTACATTACACTGCACTGTGCTCCTCCTCCTAGAACTGTCGTCTGCCTTCTACATTAGTCTGTGCTCCTCCCTCTAGACCTGTCCTCTGCCTTCTACATTACTCTGTACTCCTCCTTCAAGACCTGTCCTCTGCCTTCTACATTACACTGTGCTCCTCCTCCTAGACCCGTCCTCTGCCTTCTACATTACTCTGCTCCTCCTTCAAGACCCGTCCTCTGCCTTCTACATTACTCTGTGCTCCTCCTCCTAGACCCGTCCTCTGCATTCTACATTACTCTGTGCTCCTCCTCCTAGACCTGTCCTCTGCCTTCTACATTAAACTGTGCTCCTCCTCTAGACCTGTCCTCTGCCTTCTACATTAATCTGTACTCCTCCTTCAAGACCTGTCCTCTGCCTTCTACATTAATCTGTACTCCTCCTTCAAGACCTGTCCTCTGCCTTCTACATTACACTGTGCTCCTCCTCCTAGACCTGTCCTCTGCCTTCTACATTACTCTGTGCTACTCCTCTAGACCTGTCCTCTGCCTTCTACATTACTCTTTACTCCTTCTTCAAGACCCGTCCTCTGCCTTCTACATTACTCTGTGCTCCTCCTTCTAGACCTGTCCTCTGCCTTCTACATTACACTGTGCTCCTCCTCCTAGACCTGTCGTCTGCCTTCTACATTACTCTGTACTCCTCCTTCAAGACCCGTCCTCTGCCTTCTACATTACACTGTGCTCCTCCTCCTAGACCTGTCCTCTGCCTTCTACATTATTCTGTACTCCTCCTTCAAGACCCGTCCTCTGCCTTCTATATTACACTGTGCTCCTCCTTCTATACCGTGCTCTGCCTTCTACATTACTCTGTGCTCCTCCTTCAAGACCCGTCCTCTGCCTTTTACATTACTCTGTGCTCCTCCTCCTAGACCCATCCTCTGCCTTCTACATTACTCTATGCTCTCCTCCTAGACCTGTCCTCTGCCTTCTACATTACGCTGTGCTCCTCCCCTTAGACCTGTCCTCTGCCTTCTACATTACTCTGTGCTCCTCCTCCTAGACCTGTCCTCTGCCTTCTACATTACTCTGTGCTCCTCTTCCTAGACCGGTCCTCTGCCTTCTACGTTACTCTGTGCTCCTCCTTATAGACCTGTCCTCTGCCTTCTTCATTATACTGTGCTCCTCCTCCTAGACCTGTCGTCTGCCTTCTACATTACTCTGTGCTCCTCTCTCTAGATCTGTCCATTTCCCTCTACATTACTCTGTACTCCTCCTTCAAGACCCATCCTCTGCCTTCTACATTACTCTGTGCTCCTCCCTCTAGATCTGTCCATTGCCCTCTACATTACTCTGTACTACTCCTTCAAGACCCGTCCTCTGCCTTCTACATTACTCTGTGCTCCTCCTCCTAGACCAGTCCTCTGCCTTCTACATTACTCTGTACTCCTCCTCCTAGACAGTCCTCTGCCTTCTACATTACTCTGTGCTCCTCCTCCTAGACCTGTCCTCTGCCTTCTACATTACACTGTGCTCCTCCTCCTAGACCTGTCCTCTGCCTTGTACATTACTCTGTGCTCCTCCCCTTAGACCTGTCCTCTGTCTTCTACATTACTCTGTGCTCCTCCTCCTAGACCTGTCCTCTGCCTTCTACATTACTCTGTGCTCCTCCTCCTAGACCTGTCCTCTGCCTTCTACATTAAACTGTGCTCCTCCTCCCAAACCAGTCCTCTGCCTTCTACATTACTCTGTGCTCCTCCTCCTAGACCTGTCCTCTGCCTTCTACATTACACTGTGCTCCTCCTCCTAGACCTGTCCTCTGCCTTCTACATTACTCTGTGCTCCTCCTCCTAGACCTGTCCTCTGCCTTGTACATTACTCTGTGCTCCTCCCCTTAGACCTGTCCTCTGCCTTCTACATTACTCTGTGCTCCTCCTCCTAGACCTGTCCTCTGCCTTCTACATTACTCTGTGCTCATACTCATAGACTCCCGTCCTCTGCCTTCTACATTACTCTTTGCTACTCTTGATAGACCTGTCCTCTGCCTTCTACATTACTCTGTTCTTATCCTCCTAGACCCGTCCTCTGCCTTCTACATTACTCTGTTCTATTCCTGATAGACCTGTCCTCTGCCTTCTACATTACTCTATTCTACTCCTCCTAGACCTGTCCCCTGTCTTCTACATTACTTTGTGCTCCTCCTCCTAGACCTGTTCTCTGCCTTCTACATTACTCTGTGCTCCTCCTCCTAGACCCATCCTCTGCCTTCTACATTACTCTGTGGTCCTCCTCCTAGACCTGTCCTCTGCCTTCTACATTACTTTGTGCTCCTCCTCCTAGACCTGTTCTCTGCCTTCTACATTACTCTGTGCTCCTCCTCCTAGACCCATCCTCTGCCTTCTACATTACTCTGTGGTCCTCCTCCTAGACCTGTCCTCTGCCTTCTACATTACTCTGTGGTCCTCCTCCTAGACCTGTTCCCTGTCTTCTACATTACTTTGTGCTCCTCCTCCTAGACCTGTCCTCTGCCTCCTCTATTACTCTGTGCTCCTCCTCCTAGACCCATCCTCTGCCTTCTACATTACTCTGTGGTCCTCCTTCTAGACCTGTCCTTTGCCTTCTACATTACTCTGTTTTTATCCTCCTAGACCCATCCTCTGCCTTCTACATTACTCTGTGGTCCTCCTCCTAGACCTGTTCTCTGTCTTCTACATTACTTTGTGCTCCTCCTCCTTGACCTGTCCTCTGCCTTCTACTTTACTCACAAATTGCACAAGAGTCAACAGTGTGATTCAGCAGCAAAAAAGGCAAACACAATTCTGGGATGTATTAAGATAAGCATAGAGTCTAGATCCCATATGTCAAAGTCAAGGCCCGCGGGCCAGATCCGGCCCGCGAATTGATTATCTATGGCCCCCTGGACGATATTTAATTACTATTAGATCCGGCCCGCAGGCCACAGCCGCCTGCTGGTGTTTTGCACGCACCACCCAGGGCCGGCGTCAGCACCCGGCACACCTGGGCAAGTGCCGGGGCCCTGAGCAGGCGGGGGGGCCCACTCGCAGTCTGGCACCCCCCCGCCCGTTAGCGGAGGAGAGCGGTGTCAGCGCTGCCACTGGGCCCCCCCCCCGCTTGCTCAGGGCCCCCGCATCAGCTGGCACAATACTTACCTCTCCCGTGCCTCCGCTGCCGCTGCTCCGGGCTCCAGGGGGCGCCGGCGCTTCCTCTCACAGCAGGCCGCTGAATGACGTCATCATTCAGCGGCCGGCTGTGGCACAGAGCGCGCGGACGTCGGACAGGTAAGACGTGTGTGTGTATGTCTCTGTGTGTATGTAGTGCGGTGCTTGTGTGTGTGTGTGTGTGTGTGTGTGTGTGTATAAGTATGTGAGAGAGTGCTTGTGTGCTGTCTGTGTGTGATGATGGGCAGGCATTGCTGATAATGGGGAGGCATTGATGATGATGATGATGGGGAGAAGATGATAATGGGCAGGCATTGCTGATAATGGGGAGGCATTGATGATGATGGGGAGAAGATGATAATGGGCAGGCATTGCTGATAATGGGGAGGCATTGATGATGATGATGGGGAGAAGATGATAATGGGCAGGCATTGCTGATAATGGGGAGGCATTGATAATGATGATGGGGAGAAGATGATAACGGGCAGGCATTGCTGATAATGGGGAGGCATTGGTGATGATGGGGAGAAGATGATGATAATGGGCAGGCATTGATGATGGGGAGAAGATGATGATGGGCAGGCATTGATGATGATGGGTAGGAGATGATGATGATGGGCAGGCATTGATGATAATGGGGAGGCCATGATGATGATGGGGAGGCAATGATGATGATAATGGGGAGTCTTTCCACAGCGCCCTTTCCTGAGCTGTAACAGTGCAGTACAGCGCAGAGGAGAGCTCCATATTTTGTATGGAGCATTATATGGGGACCAGTTGTCATGTGTGCATCGCCACGAAGATCGTCGCGGTTGCACATTCTGACTTCTCACAGCTGAGTTGCTGTTTCTTTGTGTTTGGCAGTTAGGGAGTTAATTCTGTCTGTGCTCAGTTCTGGGAATGGGTGCAGTTTCTCCCGGCTGCAATTAATTATTTGTTGATTGGTTTCCTTTAAATCTCTGGTTGTCTGTTTGGGAGTTGCCAGTGAAATTCTTCATGCAGACCACAGATAGGATTGTATCTGTATAGACTTAAGTTAAAGAGCTCCTTAGTTGTTTTAAGCTCACCTTGCTTAGAGTTTAATATCCCAGATCATTTATGTTCCTTCTGTGTTTGAGTGTGTATGCAAGTCTGTGTTTTCTCCAGTCTGTCTTATATGTCTAATCTGTGTATTTAGCAGAGATCAGCCCATATCCCTTTGGTGGTAATCAGAATCCTTCTTAGGACTGATTACAGGGTTCAGGGACTGATAGGAGACAGGGTTAGGCTGGAGACTTGGACCTCTGAACCATTATCAGTACCTCCAAGGTGAGGGATTAGTTAGGACCCCAGTTTAGGGTCAGGTTAGACCCCCGGTCCTCTTCTTTCCTGTGACAGTGTATCAAGTCCTCAAGATTAATCCTGAGTTCAACGGATATCGTGTCAGGTAAATCTATTCTATATTTACATGCTGATGTTGCTATACTAGTTGTTGTATAGAGTGTTGTTCTTTTAAGAATAGTTTACTGACATCGTACACATATCATAAGACCGCGTGACATTTTCACTGGCCAATAAAATTATTCCCAGTTGCCATGGATCCAGTAGCCCAGCTGGCTCTGCAGTTGCAGGGATTATCCATGGAGCTGACGGACATTAAGTCCAAAGTTTTGTCTCCCCTGGAGCAAACCAGAGTTGAACCTAAGGTTGCTCTCCCGGACAGGTTCACTGGTGGGCGAGACAAATTTTTTACCTTCAGGGAAGCATGTAAATTGTATTTTCGGCTTCGGCCTCGATCATCAGGGAGTGAAGAGCAGAGAGTGGGAATTGTTATCTCGCTCCTACAAGGGGACCCTCAATCCTGGGCATTTTCCCTTCCTCCGGGATCCCCGGCTCTACAGTCAGTAGATAGATTTTTTACTGCCCTGGGTTTGGTATATGATGACCCAGATCGGGTCTCTCTTGCTGAGACAAAATTACGTAAGATACAGCAGGGAAATCGTCCGGCGGAGGAATTTGCTTCTGAGTTCCGTAGATGGGCCACAGATACTCAGTGGAATGACCCAGCTCTTAGGAGCCAGTTTTGTCATGGGCTTTCTGACAAATTAAAGGACGTTTTGGCTCAGTATGAGTCTCCTCATTCACTGGAGGCTGCTATGGCCCTGGCTATCCGTACTGATAGACGGCTCCGGGAGAGGTGCGAGGTAACTCCGCCCCCTGTTGTTACTCCACCTACTACTAAAGTCCCTTATGTTGAGGTTCCCCTTGTCTGTTCGGAGGAGCCTATGCAGTTGGGAGGGACATCATTTCGTAGGAGGGGATTGGCGGTACGCCGCAGGACTAGAAGGTGTTTCTTCTGCGGGAAAGAGGGACATTTTGTTGGGGGATGTCCGTCCCGTGCCTTGTTGAGCAAGAAGTCGCCGGAAAACTGTTAATCCCAGGTTTTGTGGTGGACGACAACCTGGGAGTATGTATTTCGTCCGCTAGTTCTTCTCAGTTCCTTGTACCAGTGGAGGTGGTGGTTGGTACGAGAGTGGAGAGATTTTCTGTTCTTCTTGATAGTGGGTCCGGGGCTAATCTGGTTGACGCTCAGTTTGCTCAGGCTCAAGGTATGCATCTGAGTGTATTGGTCAAACCGATCCCTATATTCTCCATTGACGCCAGGCCTCTCGGCCAAGGTAGCTTTGTTCATGAGGTTCATAACATTGACCTTCGGGTAGGGGCAATACATAGGGAACTATTATCTTGTTATGTGTTGGAGGGTCTACCTACTCCTATTGTGTTGGGACTTCCTTGGTTGGTTAAACATAACCCTGTGATTAATTGGCAGTCCAGAGAGATAAGCCAATGGGGTGAGTTTTGCAAAAGTAACTGCATGAACACAGTCATCAGTGCGGTCGTGCCTAGTACATTGCCTCCTTTTTTGGAGGATTTTGGGGATGTTTTCTCTGAGGAGGGGTGTCAGGAGTTGCCTTCTCATCGCGTGTATGACTGCTCTATTAATCTCCTTCCTGATGCTAAGTTGCCTAAAGCTAGGTTGTATAATCTTTCTGGTCCTGAGAGGCAGGCTATGAAAGATTATATTTCGGAAAGTCTGGCTAAAGGGCATATTAGACCTTCATCTTCCCCAGTGGCCGCGGGGTTCTTCTTTGTGAAGAAGAAAGATGGAGGCCTACGTCCTTGCTTGGATTTCCGCGAACTTAATCGGATTACTGTTCGAGATCCGTATCCACTCCCTCTGATTCCTGATCTCTTCAATCAAATTGTTGGCGCCAAATGGTTCTCTAAATTGGATCTCAGGGGGGCGTATAATCTGATTAGGATAAAAGAGGGGGATGAGTGGAAAACGGCGTTTAACACGCCGGAGGGACATTATGAGAACCTTGTCATGCCTTTTGGTCTGACTACTGCACCAGCAGTATTCCAACATTTTGTTAATGACATTTTTCGTCACCTTGTGGGGCTGTTTGTGGTTGTATATTTGGACGACATTTTAATTTACTCGCCAGATCTTGTGTCTCATCAGGAGCATGTGAGACAGGTGTTGCAGATCTTGCGAGACAATAAACTATACGCCAAACTGGAAAAGTGTGTATTCGCCGTACAGGAACTTCAGTTTTTGGGTTTCTTGGTGTCAGCCTCCGGTTTCCGTATGGACCCTGAAAAGGTGAGAGCAGTGCTTGAATGGGATCAGCCAGAGGATCTTAAGGCTCTGCAGCGTTTTCTGGGGTTTGCTAACTACTACCGGAAATTTATTTGTAATTTCTCATCTGTCGTCAAACCTCTCACTGACATGACAAGAAAAGGGACGGATTTTTCTAGGTGGTCGGACAAAGCTTGCCAAGCTTTTTCCTCTTTGAAGAAATGTTTTGCTTCGGCACCCGTTCTCATCCAACCAGATGCATCTCAGCCGTTCATTGTGGAGGTGGATGCGTCTGACGTAGGGGTGGGTGCAATATTGTCCCAGGGTCCGTCCCCTGGTAAATGGCATCCGTGCGCTTTCTTTTCTAAGAAATTGTCGTCCGCCGAAAGGAATTATGATATCGGCAATAGGGAACTTTTGGCCATTAAGTTAGCTTTTGAAGAATGGCGTCACTTTTTGGAGGGGGCAGTCCACCCGGTCACCGTCATTACTGATCACAAGAACCTGCTGTATTTGGAATCTGCTAAGCGTCTGAATTCCAGACAAGCTCGATGGTCGTTGTTTTTTACCAGGTTTAATTTTGTTGTCACTTATCGCCCTGGATCTAAGAATGTTAAGGCGGATGCCTTGTCTCGCAGTTTCCCAGGGGCTGGGAAAATGGATGACCCGATTCCTATCCTTCAGGAGGGGGTGGTAGTGTCGGCTGTATGTTCTGAGCTTGAGGAGGAGGTATTAGAGGTTCAGGGGGACGCCCCTGCAGGACCTCCAGGGAGACTGTTTGTCCCAAATCAGTTGAGACAAAAGGTTATTGAGGCACATCATAATTCTGCTTTAGCAGGACATCCAGGGAGTAAGGCTACTTTAGATCTCCTTTCTCGCCGGTTTTGGTGGCCTAACGTTAATAAAGATGTTTTAACTTTTGTCGCGTCCTGTGGGGTTTGTGCTCGCTCTAAGACCCCTCATACCCGTCCGTCTGGGACCCTCTTACCCTTGAAACTTCCGGAGCGTCCATGGACTCATTTGTCTATGGACTTCATCACGGACCTTCCTCAGTCGTCAGGGAAGACTGTCATACTGGTGGTTGTTGACAGGTTCAGTAAGATGGCACATTTCATTGCTCTTCCTGCCCTCCCTAATGCTAAAACTCTGGCGCAGGTGTTCATTGGGGAGATTGTGAGACTTCATGGGTTGCCTTCTGATGTGGTGTCAGATAGGGGGTCTCAGTTTGTGTCCAAGTTTTGGAGGGCATTTTGTTTACGTCGGGGGATGCAATTGTCATTTTCCTCGGCTTTTCATCCGCAGACCAATGGTCAGACAGAGCGTCTGAATCAAAGCCTAGAGACTTATCTTCGGTGTTTTGTCTCAGAGAACCAGGAGGACTGGTCTTCTTTCTTGCCTCTGGCAGAGTTCGCTCTTAACAACAGGCGGAGCGAGTCCACTGGTAAATCCCCGTTTTTTGGGGCATATGGTTTTCATCCCCAGTTTTGTACTTTCAATGGGGGGGGCCCTTCTGGGGTTCCTGAGGAGGAGCGTTTCTCGTCGTCACTTGCTTCAGTGTGGAGAGGTGTATTGAATAATCTGAGTGCTATGGGAGACCGTTATAAACGTATGGCTGATAGGAGGAGAGTTTCTGGTCCAGATCTTAATGTGAACGATCTGGTATGGTTGTCTACCAGGAATATAAAACTTAAAGTTCCCTCCTGGAAGCTGGGCCCCAGATTCATCGGGCCGTACAGGATCAGTTCCATAATTAATCCTGTGGCATTTCGTCTGGACCTCCCTCCTACGTTTAAAATTCATAATGTGTTCCACAAGTCATTACTTAAGAGGTACGTGGCACCAGTCATACCATCACCTCTACCTCCTCCTCCAGTGGTGGTCAATGGTAACTTGGAGTTTCAAGTGTCAAAGATCATTGACTCACGTCTGAATCGCCGGTCCCTTCAGTACTTGGTGCATTGGAAGGGGTATGGTCCAGAGGAGAGGACGTGGGTTCCTGCGTCTGACATTAACGCAGATCGTTTGGTGCGGACCTTCCACAGAACTCACCCGGGCAAACCTGGCCCTGAGGGTCCGGAGGCCCCTCGTAGAAGGGGGGGTACTGTCATGTGTGCATCGCCACGAAGATCGTCGCGGTTGCACATTCTGACTTCTCACAGCTGAGTTGCTGTTTCTTTGTGTTTGGCAGTGAGGGAGTTAATTCTGTCTGTGCTCAGTTCTGGGAATGGGTGCAGTTTCTTCCGGCTGCAATTAATTATTTGTTGATTGGTTTCCTTTAAATCTCTGGTTGACTGTGTTGGGAGTTGCCAGTGAAATTCTTCATGCAGACCACAGATAGGATTGTATCTGTATAGACTTAAGTTAAAGAGCTCCTTAGTTGTTTTAAGCTCACCTTGCTTAGAGTTTAATATCCCAGATCATTTATGTTCCTTCTGTGTTTGAGTGTGTATGCAAGTCTGTGTTTTCTCCAGTCTGTCTTATATGTCTAATCTGTGTATTTAGCAGAGATCAGCCCATATCCCTTTGGTGGTAATCAGAATCCTTCTTAGGACTGATTACAGGGTTCAGGGACTGATAGGAGACAGGGTTAGGCTGGAGACTTGGACCTCTGAACCATTATCAGTACCTCCAAGGTGAGGGATTAGTTAGGACCCCAGTTTAGGGTCAGGTTAGACCCCGGTCCTCCTCTTTCCTGTGACAGTGTATCAAGTCCTCAAGATTAACCCTGAGTTCAACGGATATCGTGTCAGGTAAATCTATTCTATATTTACATGCTGATGTTGCTAATCTATATGTTGTATAGAGTGTTGTTCTTTTAAGAATAGTTTACTGACATCGTACACATATCATAAGACCGCGTGACACCAGTATCCTGTATGGAGCATTATATTGGGTCCAGTATTTTGTATGGAGCATTATATGGGGACCAGTATCCTGTATGGAGCATTATATGGGGACCAGTATCCTGTATGGAGCATTATATGGGGACCAGTATCCTGTATGGAGCATTATATTGGGTCCAGTATCCTGTATGGAGCATTATATTGGGTCCAGTATTCTGTATGGAGCATTATATGGGGGGTGAAATCCTGCATGGGGTATTATATGGGTGATGAGGGGGAGACTGTGGTGCCCATAATATTGTATGGAGGACTGTACTGTCCGGTCTGTACTGTGCGCTGTGAGGATTTGGCGGTTTTTGAGCTATTGTAGAATTTACAATAGATATCACTCATGTAATGTAAGAAGTGAAGTATTTGGCATTGTACTGTACCCATATTTCTCTGCTGTATCTGTGCATCATGAATCGTGGTCTGTGTTAAAGGGGCCCACTGAGGCTCTTTCGCATGGGGCCCATAAAAACCTGGAGCCGGCCCTGGCACCAACACTGTGTAGCCCTGGTGGTAGGCACACGCAGTACCCTGGAGAGTGTGTGGCGAGACAGCAGTTTAATGCTAAATATTCATTCACTCAGCATATACTAGACACACCCTTAGGGTAGTGGAGTATACTCTAGAGGGAGTGGTCAAGGTAGTATGTGTTAGAGTGATTAGTCTAGTTCCTGTCTTCGGACAGTGAGGACGTGTGGAGTGAGTGTCTAGACTACTGAGAGAGAAGACGTTTGGAGGGAGGAAGGAGTCTAGCCTGCTTTATCACCAGTTCATATCGTGGAGTCTGGTATAGGTGTCTGGATACACCTTAGTCTAGTCAGAGCTGTATCACCTCCTCAGCATACACTGAAGGAAAGGAGAAGTTTTAGTACAGAAAGTCTTCAGCATCCCTGTCTAAAGGACGGTATCAGGTTCAGAGACGTGCTCCTGCCTGTGATAACTGAGCATCTGTGGCTAACTTCGTAGAAAGGAAAAGAAAGAAGTGACTGCTCGACCCTTGGCTAGTTTGAGTGCTTATGTTACCAGCGTGGACAAGGCGAAAGGCAAGTGGATTTATTGGATTAGTGCTTACGGATTGAAGAAGTCCAGCACATTGCACCCGGTCACTGGGGACCGAAGGGTCACTGTTGTTTCAAGCACAGTGATAAGAAAACCAGGAATCTACCGGACCCTAGGTCGCGGCAGACAAGCCCCTTATAGTCAGTACGTAACTGGGGTCAGGGGGAGTGAAGACTTTGGAGTTTCTGCAGGACAAAATAAGAATTCAGCTCCTTCATAGGAAGGCCCCTAACACTAAGCTGACTGGGCAGGTACAGCTAAAGATTAGCTGGAGATTTGAGGGAACTACGCTTCAGGCTGGTTGTACTCGTTTTATTGGAGTTAAAGGAGGCCCCTAACTTGTCCAGCTGCTGTCTCAAGATACACTCTCCTTGGATCAGCTCCCTGGGACCTGCTTGAACATCTTACAAGTAAAGGTATGGAAAGACGCTGACCGTGTGAGACTGTGTTCTTTATCCGCACCCGACTTCACAAATCCCATAGACTTTGAGGGACCAGTCCCACCTGTAGGGGACCCGACATCTAGCTGCATCACCATCCCCTCAGAGATCTACAGCAGCGCTGGTACTAATTACCAGAACACTACAGGTGGCGTCACGAACTGTACATAAATCAATCCCCTGTAAATATATCCCCAACATACGCCAGACCGCCCGGGCCACAGACCGAGCCACAGCTACCTGTGACAAAACCCCCATAGACTTCCATGGGCTCGGCTCTGAGTACCCCATTGCCCTGGTAATCCACAATTGTGGTGGCGGGTCGATACAACTTGGCGTCACGAACAGGATGCGAAACTCGCGAAATTGCGAGCCCTGTGTGCCTAAGGACTTGTTTTTGTGAAAAGGACTGTTTGCACTTTTGGCGCCAAAATCGCCATTTTTGTCGCCATATTCGCGCCCTCAGGCGCTGGAGAAGAAGGTGGGCGTACCTTCGTGGGCGTCTACCCCCCTGTGGCGCGAAGAAAATGCCTGCCCTCTCAAAGTGCTATTACAACATGCGGTCCTGCCCTACAGCAAAGGAGGTCCGCCTCCTCTTCACCTTCCCTGCGAGGAGGAGGAGACGCAAACCCCACCTCCACGGAAGAGACCGGATGTCTCCGCAGGAAGAAGAAAGAATCTTCTGGAACATGATGGAGGCAGGACGTGTGCAGCCGAGCGGGGCAGCGGAGGAAGGCAGGCCCCGTGCCCCCGCCAAGCTGCCATCGGCATCAGAGTCTTATGCGATCCTGCACCTGCAACAGGCGTTGCTAGAGATTCAGGAGGAGAACGCACGCCTAAAGAAGATGGTCCAACCTGGACTGGAGGAGATTGAGAGACGCCGATGTAACCTGCTGCAGTGGCAACTAACGAACACGGCGTCCTCTCCCCTCAACGAACCCCCACGATTCCAAATACCGAAGAGTCTGCTGCCCAAGGCGAAGGAGCAACCGGAGGCTGCCCCCGAAAGTACCGTTCCCGATCCCACTGGTGAAGCGGTGGAGGCGGAGGAGGTTGAGGAGGTACAGCCAATCCCGGAACGCCCGCCCGGCCAAGAGGCCGCAGCAGATTATCGGTCCCCGGCAGGGACACCGGAGGGGTCCTGTCCGTCACTACCAGATGTGGACTGGGACGAAATGGCGCGCCTGGATGACGTCGCCTACATCGCCCAGTGGGAACAAGAATGGCAGAGTCGTGAGGAGAAGAAGAAACGCCAGCAGGAGGAAGAGCGGGAAACTCAGAGGAACCGTCAGCGACAATTTGCCGAGCTGATCGCGGACAAAGAGACTGTCCGGAGAGATAAAGGTACTCTGAGGGAACCGCGGCGGCAGGGGTGTGTGACTGAGTTCCAGCTCCGGAAGGGCTGGGGCTTTATCCGTGAACCGGGCCTCTACCCGGCGGTCTTTGTCAGCAGGCGTGACGTAGAATCCCACCTGCCGCAAGGTCATCCCGGGAGGGACTTAGCAAACGGAGATATCGTCACATATACGCGACATTGGGGAATGAAGGGGTGGTATGCCCTTAACGTCACCATCGTCCGTGACCCCGTCCCAGACGCAGGTACCGTCACCATTACCGCAGCGTCCCCGTTTCCAGCTCAAGCAGCATCCGGCCGTGCCCCAGCATCGCCCCCTGCAAAGTCATCGCAACTAGCGACCCAGATTTCATCGCGAATTAAAGCCACCTCTTCATCGCAACATGCGACACAGTCTCGATCGCAATCCCTAACGCGGTCCATATCGCTAACGGTGATTGAGACGCAATCGGTGTCATGTGGAGAGAGTATACCCGTTGCGCCCTAGAGGTTCGCACCAGAACTGTGGCGACCCAGACCCTGATCGCAGCACATGATTTGCTGGTCCTGGGATCAAGGGCCCATTGCGTTGTTCCAGCCCCCGGGGTGGAAAATGTATTGGAAAAGTGTGATGAAAATGAATAAATAAGTAAAGAGTTGGTGAGATCCATATCGGGTCTACCATCAGTAACATAGTAAAAAGTTTGAAATGTTTGTAAAGTTTTGCACAATTTATATAGTGAATATATATACTGTAGAATGCCCGGCTGGGTAATTGGTAATTGATAAATGATAAATGATACATAGTAACTAGAAAAGTTGCACTTTAGTATAATGTGATATTATATCTATTTTTGGTTTACATTGGACTTGGAGGTTAAGGACTATGCTAACCCAGAACTTACTTGTAAATAGTTGCGCTTCGGTGCTTTCTCTTGGTTTTACATAAACCATCCACAACTTACCTCTGAAAACAAAACCCGTGTGGTGTGGCACTGAGTGAGGTCTGCAATCGGACGTCCTGCAGCCCACCCAGGACCTACGTTGAAGGTTTGGTGCGGGTCCTTCACAAGTATCTTGTATATTTATTGAATGCTATTTGATATTTGTATTTTTCTATAAAGTTTGCAACGTTCAAGATATCCTCACCTCCCGGATGGGAAGATGTTATTGTTTAATGTTTATTGCATAAACAAAAATGTCTATTTTGTATTTTTCAGCCCGGGAGTGCTGTCTTTTACCATGGGGGAATGTGTAGCCCTGGTGGTAGGCACACGCAGTACCCTGGAGAGTGTGTGGCGAGACAGCAGTTTAATGCTAAATATTCATTCACTCAGCATATACTAGACACACCCTTAGGGTAGTGGAGTATACTCTAGAGGGAGTGGTCAAGGTAGTATGTGTTAGAGTGATTAGTCTAGTTCCTGTCTTCGGACAGTGAGGACGTGTGGAGTGAGTGTCTAGACTACTGAGAGAGAAGACGTTTGGAGGGAGGAAGGAGTCTAGCCTGCTTTATCACCAGTTCATATCGTGGAGTCTGGTATAGGTGTCTGGATACACCTTAGTCTAGTCAGAGCTGTATCACCTCCTCAGCATACACTGAAGGAAAGGAGAAGTTTTAGTACAGAAAGTCTTCAGCATCCCTGTCTAAAGGACGGTATCAGGTTCAGAGACGTGCTCCTGCCTGTGATAACTGAGCATCTGTGGCTAACTTCGTAGAAAGGAAAAGAAAGAAGTGACTGCTCGACCCTTGGCTAGTTTGAGTGCTTATGTTACCAGCGTGGACAAGGCGAAAGGCAAGTGGATTTATTGGATTAGTGCTTACGGATTGAAGAAGTCCAGCACATTGCACCCGGTCACTGGGGACCGAAGGGTCACTGTTGTTTCAAGCACAGTGATAAGAAAACCAGGAATCTACCGGACCCTAGGTCGCGGCAGACAGCCCCTTATAGTCAGTACGTAACTGGGGTCAGGGGGAGTGAAGACTTTGGAGTTTCTGCAGGACAAAATAAGAATTCAGCTCCTTCATAGGAAGGCCCCTAACACTAAGCTGACTGGGCAGGTACAGCTAAAGATTAGCTGGAGATTTGAGGGAACTACGCTTCAGGCTGGTTGTACTCGTTTTATTGGAGTTAAAGGAGGCCCCTAACTTGTCCAGCTGCTGTCTCAAGATACACTCTCCTTGGATCAGCCTCCCTGGGACCTGCTTGAACATCTTACAAGTAAAGGTATGGAAAGACGCTGACCGTGTGAGACTGTGTTCTTTATCCGCACCCGACTTCACAAATCCCATAGACTTTGAGGGACCAGTCCCACCTGTAGGGGACCCGACATCTAGCTGCATCACCATCCCCTCAGAGATCTACAGCAGCGCTGGTACTAATTACCAGAACACTACAGGTGGCGTCACGAACTGTACATAAATCAATCCCCTGTAAATATATCCCCAACATACGCCAGACCGCCCGGGCCACAGACCGAGCCACAGCTACCTGTGACAAAACCCCCATAGACTTCCATGGGCTCGGCTCTGAGTACCCCATTGCCCTGGTAATCCACAATTGTGGTGGCGGGTCGATACAACACTACATTTCCCACAATGCACCGGTAGCAGGGCCGGCGTCAGTCCGGCCCTCGGCTTGTAGCAAATTTGTTTTTTTGGCCCTCGGTGTGTTTGACTTTGACATCCCTGGTCTAGATCATGTGAAGTAATTATCCCCCTCTACTCCTCCTTGGTCAGACCTCATCTGGAATACTGAGTCTGATTCTGGGCACCTCATTTAAAAAAAAAACATTGAAAAACTGGAGCAAGTTCAGAGAAGAGCGACCAGGATGGTGAGAGGACTACAAAGTATGTCTTAAGAGGAACGACTAAAGGACCTGGGAATGTTTAGCTTGAAAAAAAAAAAGGTGAAGAGGAGACTTAATAGCTGTCTACAAATATCTGAAGGGCTGTCACAGTGTAGAAGGATCATCCTTATTCTCATTTGCACATGAAAACACGAGAAGCAATGGGATGAAACTGAATGGGAGAAGATGCAGATTAGATATTAGACTTTTTGACAGTTAGGGTGATCAGTGAGTGGAACAGGCTGCCACGAGAGGTGGTAAGTTCTCCTTCAATGGAAGTCTTCACACAGAGGCTGGACAGACCTCTGTCTGAGATGGTTTAGTGAATCCTGCAATTCGCAGGGGGTTGGACACAATGACCCAGGAGGTCCCTTCCAACTCTATCATTCTATGATTCCATTATGCGGCCAGTTTACAATGCTGAAACTGGTCTTCATTACACACAGGCTCGGTAATATCTCTGCGCATGGAGAGATGATTTCCATTATAAATTACAAGAAACTAAACCACTAGGGAGAAAAATAAAATCAGGAACTCCTGTAATTCACCAAAGAGGTGGAGCCTAAATAAGGGGAGGAGCTTGAATACCTAATAAGTTACATTACACCCTCACTGCACCAGATTCCAGTATGTTTAGATTAGTAAATATTATCGTCCTGTAGAAATGGGGAAGGCGGCGGGCGCATCCTGCTGCAGTAATATAAACTTATCTGGAAATGATAACAAATCTATTCCTACAGAGTCGCTTATACCTTGTACACAATAAGAAAACACCTGGAAACTGACCTACCCTCAGAAGCAATTGCAGCTGCGTCACGGCTCATTTTTAAAAAAAAAAAAAATGGTTATTTGCACGTACATAATGTGTTTTACTCCAATTACTTCCAAAGCTGTAATACAATCCAGCTGGTTGTGCTCCATTCACAGTTTGAACATCTCAGTGACCGCCTTCAGCCTTAATTCGCATGCAGATCGTTATTTTACAATTCTTGCTCTGCAAAGTAATTACAAAAATAAGAATTTATTATAACAAAAAAATTACAAAAATTCTACAAAAAATGTTTGACACAAAAAAACACCAAAAACAATGGATCAGAGCAGGCGACGGAAACGACAGCTGCAGAGAGAGAAAGTAAGAAGAGACAGAGAATTCAGCATAGATGGGGAACAGAGCAAGCGACAGAAACCACAGCAGAAAGAGAGAGAATGGAAGAATAGAGAGAGAATACAGCAGAGATGGGGAACAGAGCAAGCGACAGTAACCACTGCAGAAAAAGAATGAAAGAAAAGATAGAGAATACAGCAGAGATGGGGAACAGAGCAAGCGACAGAAACCACAGCAGAAAGAGAATGGAAGAAGAGACACAGAATACAGCAGAGATGGGGAACAGAGCAAGCGACAGAAACCACAGCAGCAGAGAGAGAATGGAAGAAAAGACAGAGAATACAGCAGAGATGGGGAACAGAGCAAGCGACAGAAACCACAGCAGCAGAGAGAGAATGGAAGAATAGACAGAGAATACAGCAGAGATGGGGAACAGAGCAAGCGACAGTAACCACAGCAGAAAGAGAATGGAAGAAAAGATAGAGAATACAGCAGAGATGGGGAACAGAGCAAGCGACAGAAGCCACAGCAGCAGAGAGAGAATGGAAGAATAGACAGAGAATACAGCAGAGATGGGGAACAGAGCAAGCGACAGTAACCACAGCAGAAAGAGAATGGAAGAAAAGATAGAGAATACAGCAGAGATGGGGAACAGAGCAAGTGACAGAAACCACAGCAGAAAGAAAATGGAAGAAAAGATAGAGAATACAGCAGAGAGGGGAACAGAGCAAGCGACAGAAACCACAGTAGTAGAGAGAGAATGGAAGAAGAGACACAGAATACAGCAGAGATGGGGAACAGAGCAAGCGACAGAAACCACAGCAGCAAGGAGACATAAGCCTGCCTGTATGTCTATATGTCACTGGTTTACTGCAACATAGAGGATCCAGTAGACCACAGCATCTCCTACACCTCACTAGTTAGAAGCACTTCACCTCCATATTAAATGGTGTAAATTTCGTTTAGCAGTGCAGGGGTTAATCTGCTCAGTTGAGAGCTCCTAGAAGCTTTCCTGCATTAAAGCTCACAGCTGCGCACTGTTAGCCACTCTCCTCTACTATATAAACTGGGTCCTGGCTAGCACTCATTGTCAAAGCTAGCTTATGATGCGTGTCTGGAGGTTGTTGGTGGTTGCTATTGGAGAAAGGTATTTGGTGGATTTATCTGTGACTGTTGCTAGGTTTTGAGTGTGAGATAATTCCCTTTCTTCTCCTACTTTGGTTTAACCCCATCCTCACTTCCCGGTGTTTACCTCTGTTATTTATGTGACTATAATTGTATGATTGGTATTTTCCTTTATCCCTGTTCATTGTACCTTGTTAGTCTGGTTGGTGTATTACGGTACACTGCTACTCCCCTCTTCCCTGGATGGGGGGAAGTGTACAGACAAAAACACATGCACTTTTTTACATCTGCGTTTTTTCTGCCAAGAGATGAAGAAATGGTGCACAAATTTTTGAGTCCAAATACTTAATGTGTGCACAGACTCTAATACATTTAAGTATTTTCACATTCAATGATTTCGGCATTTGGATGTCTTATACTTCCCTGGGAAATGTAAGAAGCATCGGACAGTGTGCGCATTGTTCCCAGGGTGCGAGGATTTCCTCCTCTCGTATTATCCATCCTTTATTCTTGTGTTTATTGTGTGAGTTGTGTCATCCGAGTGTCACACCCAGAGACGGATCAGATATAACCAGGAGGCTCCATATCCCAGGAGCTGCGTGCACCACTCCGGCTGCATCCATCGCAATGTTAGTGTGTGTGCCGGCATTTATGACCCTGCTGGTCTATGGTGAGTATGTCTGCACGTTCAGTGATCTCATTCTGACTGTACGTTCAGTGATCTCATTCTGACTGTACGTTCAGTGATCTCATTCTGACTGTACGTTCAGTGATCTCATTCTGACTGTACGTTCAGTGAGCTCATTCTGACCGCGCGCTCGGTGATCTCATTCTGACAGCCCGCTCAGTGATCTCATTCTGACTGCGCGCTCAGTGAGCTCATTCTGACAGCCCGATTAGTGAGCTCATTCTGTGTGCTCAGTGAGCTCATTCTGACTGCGCGCTCAGTGAGCTCATTCTGACTGCGCGCTCAGTGAGCTCATTCTGACTGCTCGCAGTGAGCTCATTCTGACTGCCGCTCAGTGACTCATTCTGACTGCGGCTCAGTGAGCTCATTCTGATGCCACGCCTCATGAGCTCATTTGACTGGACTCATGAGCTCATTCTGACTGCGCTCAGGTGAGCTCATTCTGACTGTGCTCAGTGAGCTCATTCTGACTGGGCTCAGTGAGCTCATTCTGACTGCGCTCAGTGAGCTCATTCTGACTGCGCGCTCAGTGAGCTCATTCTGACAGTGACTCTTGCGTCAGTGAGCTCATTCTGACTGCGCGCTCAGTGAGCTCATTCTGACTGCGCTCAGTGAGCTCATTCTGACTGCTGGCTCAGTGAGTCTCATTCTGACTGTGTGCTCAGTGAGCTCATTCTGACTGGTCAGTGATCTCATTCTGACTGTGGCTCAGTGATCTCATTCTGATACTGTCTCAGTGACCATTCTGACTGCCGCTCGTGAGCTCATTCTGACTAGCGCGCTCAGTGAGCTCATTCTGACTGCTGCTCAGTGACTCATTCTGACTAGCTGACTCAGTGAGCTCATTCTGACTGTGTGCTCAGTGAGTCATTCTGACTGCGCGCTCAGTGAGCTCATTCTGACTGGCTCAGTGAGCTCATTCTGACTGCGCCCTCAGTGAGCTCATTTGACTTGCTCAGTGATATTGACTGGCTCATGAGTATTGACTGCGTCTCAGTGACTCATTCTGACTGCGCCTCAGTGACTCATTCTGACTGTGCTCAGTGAGCTCATTCTGACTGTCAGTAGCTCATCTGACTGCCTTGCGGTGAGGCATTCTGACTGTGCTCAGTGAGGTCATTCTGACTGCGCGCTCAGTGAGTCTCATTCTGACTGCCGCTCAGTGAGTCATTCTGACTGGCTCAGGAGTCATATCTCCGAGTTCTGCACTGCGCTCCTAGTGAGCTCATTCTGACTGCTGCTCAGTGAGCTCATTCTGACTGCGTCGCTCAGTGAGCTCATTCTGATGCCGCTCAGTGACTCATTCTGACTGTGCTCAGTGAGCTCATTCTGACTGCTGCCAGTACTCATTCTGAGCGCTCAGTGATCTCATTTGCCTGTCTGCTCAGTGATCTCATTCTGACTGTCGTGCTCAGTGGCTCATTCTGACTGCGCCTCAGTGAGCTCATTCTGACTGCGCCTCAGTGAGCTCATTCTGACTGCTGCTCAGTGAGCTCATTCTGACTGTGGCTCAATGAGCTCATTCTGACTGCACGCTCAGTGAGCTCATTCTCACTGCGTGCTCAGTGATCTCATTCTGACTGCACGCTCAGTGAGCTCATTCTGACTGCCCGCTCAGTGAGCTCATTCTGACTGCCCGCTCAGTGAGCTCTTTCTGACTGCGCGCTCAGGTGATCTCATTCTGACTGCGCGCTCAGTGAGCTCATTCTGACTGCCCGCTCAGTGAGCTTCATTCTGACTGCCCGCTCAGTGAGCTCATTCTGACTGCGTGCTCAGTGAGCTCATTCTGACTGCGCGCTCAGTGAGTTCATTCTGACTGTGCTCAGAGAGCTCATTCTGACTGCGCGCTCAGTGATCTCATTCTGACTGCGCTCAGTGATCTCATTCTGACTGCTCGCTCAGTGAGCTCATTCTGACTGCCCGCTCAGTGAGCTCATTCTGACTGCGCTCAGTGAGCTCATTCTGACTGCGCGCTCAGTGAGCTCATTCTGACTGCGCGCTCAGTGAGCTCATTCTGACTGCGCTCAGTGAGCTCATTCTGACTGCGTGCTCAGTGATCTCATTCTGACTGCGTGCTCAGTGATCTCATTCTGACTGCGCTGCTCAGTGAGCTCATTCTGACTGCGTGCTCAGTGAGCTCATTCTGACTGCGGCTCAGTGAGCTCATTCTGACTGCGCGCTCAGTGAGCTCATTCTGACTGCGCGCTCAGTGAGCTCATTCTGACTGCGCGCTCAGTGAGCTCATTCTGACTGCGCCTCAGTGAGCTCATTCTGACTGCGCGCTCAGTGAGCTCATTCTGACTGCGCTCAGTGATCTCATTCTGACTGCGCTCAGTGAGCTCATTCTGACTGGCGCTCAGTGAGTCATTCTGACTGCGCGCTCAGTGAGCTCATTCTGAGCTCTTGACTGCGCTCGTGTCATCTGAGGCTAGTGATCATTGATGCGCTCAGTGGCTCATTCTGACTGCTATGAGCTCATTGATGCGCTGGTCATTACTGCTCAGTGATTCACTGCGATCTTCTGACGTCGAGTCATGAGCCTGACTCATCGTGCTGCTCTCGACTGCCGTCGTGATATCGAGCGTAGTGAGTATTCTGGCTAGTGATCTTTGACGCGCAGTGTCATTCTGATGCGGCTCAGTGGCTCATTCTGATGCCCTCAGTGAGTCATTTGACTTGCTCAGGCTCATTTGACTGCGGCTCGGATCTTCTGATGGCCATGACTCATCTGTGCTCATGAGCTCATTCTGACTGCGCAGTGACTCATTCTGATGCTCATGAGTCATTCTGACTGGTGCTCATTGAGCCATTCTGACTGGCACATAGCTCATTCTGATGGCAGTGATATTCTGACTGGGCTCAGTGAGCTATCTGACTGTCATGATCATCTGACGCGCCATGGATTCTGACTGCGGCTCGTGACCATCTGACTGCGCTCATGAGCTCATTTGATGGCTCGTGAGTCTTGACGGGCTCGTGGCTCATTGACTGCCGCTAGTGCTCATTTGACGCTCGTGACTCTTCTGACGTGTGCTCATGATCATGACTGCCCCATGACTCATTCTGTGCTAGTGACTCTTTGACTGCTCAGTATCTCATGCGGCACTTTGTGCTGTGAGTCTTCGACGGCTCGGAGCCATTCTGACTGGCTCAGTGACTCATTCTGACGGGCTCGTGATCATTCTGACTGCGCTCGTGAGTCATCTGACGGCTCTGGCATTGACTGGGCTCATGAGTCATTCTGACTGGCTCATGAGTCATCTGACTGGGCCGTGACTATTTGACTGTGCTCAGTGACTCATTTGCTGCCGCGCATTCGTGAGCTCAATCATCTGCGCTAGTGAGCTCATTCGATGCTGTAGTGAGCTCATCTACTGCGCTCAGTGTCATTCTGATGCGCTAGTGCCATCTGACTGCGCGTCGGATTGATGCGCGCGTGACCATTCTGACGCCGTGACTCATTCTGACTGCGGCTCGTGGCTCATCTGACGCTATGGCTCATTTGTGTGCCAGTGGCATTCTGACTGGCCTCTGACTCGATGCGCTATGATTTCTGATGCTCATGAGTCATCTGACTTCCTCAGTGATCTTCTGACTGGCGCTAGATGTCTCGTGATCATTCTGACGCTCAGTGATCATTCTGATGCTGTCATGAGTCATTCTGACTGGCCGTGGTCATTCTGATGGCTACATCGACTGGCGTGTCATCACTGCGCCGATCTTCGACTGCTAGGACTCATTCTGAGCGTTAGTCTTTGACGCGTCTGACATTACTGCGATCACTGCTGCTCAGTGAGCTCATTCTGCTCGCTCAGTGGTCTATCTGCTGCGTGCTCATGAGCTCATTCTACTGTGCTCAGTGACTCATTCTGACTGTGTCAGTGATTCATTGACTGCGTCAGTGATTTCTGACTGCGTGCCTCATGAGTCATGACTGTACTCATATCTCATCTGACTTTGTCGGTCTTGATGGCTCTCTGACTTTGCCTCAGTGAGCTCATTCTGCTGTGCTCAGTGTCATTCTGTGTGCTCAGTGACTCTTCTGACTGCGCTCAGTGAGCTCATTCTGACTGCCTCATGTGGCTCATTCTGACTGCTGCTCATGAGCTCATTCTGACTGCGCGTCTCAGAGTCATCTGACTGGCCAATCTGCTTGCTATGGCTCATGATCTCATTCTGACTGCCGCTCTGAGCTCATTCTGACTGCGCGCTGTGAGCTCATTCTGACTGCGGCTCAGTGAGCTCATTTCTGACTCGTGATCTCTTGACTCGCGCGAGCTCAGTGATGCTCATTCTGCTCTCGACTATGTCTGTGCCATTCATGAGCTCGTGGCATTCTGAGTGAGCTCATTGACTGCGCGCTCAGTGAGCTCATTCTGACTGCCTCCAGTAGCTCATTCTGACTTGCATGCCATGAGCTCTCGACTGACCCTGCGCTCAGTGACTCATTCTGCTTGTGTCATACTGACGTGCTAGTGAGTCATTCTGACTGCGGGACTGATGCTCATTGAGCTCATCTGCTGCCGCTCTGATGTCATTCTGACTGCTGCTCAGTGAGCTCATCTGATGCTCTGTTCTGACTGCTTGGCTATTCATTGACTGGCTAGTGATCTCATTTGATGCGTCAGTGATCATTCTGACTGCGCTCAGTGACTCATTCTGACTGCCTCAGTGGCTCATTCTATGCTGCTATGAGCATTCTGACGTGCTCATGACTCATTCTGACTGTGCTCAGTGACTCATTCTGATGCGCTCATGAACTCATTCTGACTGTGGTCATTGGCAGATTCTGACTGGCTCATGACTCATCTGACTGTCTCAGTGACTCATTCTGACTGTGCTCAGTGAGCTCATTTGACTGTGGCTCGTTGACTCATCTGACTGGGCTCAGTGACTCATTCTGACTGCGCGCTCAGTGAGCCATTCTGACTGGGCTCAGTGAGCTCATTCTGACTGTGCTCAGGAGCTCATTCTGGCTCAGTGATCATTCTGACTGCGTGCTCATGTCTCATTGACTGGCCATGACCATTCTGACTGCCTCAGTGAGCTCATTTGACTGGGCTAGGAGCTCATTCTGACTGGCTCAGTGACTCATTCTGACTGCTCTCAGTGAGTCATTCGACGCGCTCAGTGTCTCATCTGATGCGCGCTCAGGCTCATTTGCTGCCGCTAGTGAGCTCATTCTGACGTCTCATGACTCATTCTGACTGGTGCTCGTGACTCATTCTGACGGCTCAGACTCATTCTGACTGCTGCATGATCCTTTCGCTGCCTCTGACCTCTGACTGCCATGACTCATTCTGCTGGCTCAGTGAGTCATTCTGACGGCCGACGTGTCAGTGAGCTCATTCTGACTGCCGCTCGTGACTCATTCTGACTCTGCTCAGTGAGCTCATTCTGACTGGGCTCATGGCTCATTCTGACTGCCGCTAGGAGTCATCTGACTGGCTCATGACTCATTCTGACGTGGGCTCGTGATCATTCTGACTGCGCTCAGGACTCATTCTGACTGCCCTAGTGATCTCATTCTGACTGCTGCTCAGTGAGCTCATTCTGACTGCGGCTCAGTGATCTCATCTGACTGCTCAGTGGCTCATTTCTGCGTGTCGTGACTCATTGACTCTGCTCAGTGACTCATTCTGACTGCGCTGTACTCATCGACTGCGCTCAGTGACTCATTCGACTGTGCAGTGATCTCATTGACTTGTGCTCAGTGAGCTCATTTGACTGCTGTCATGTCTCTGCTTGTGCCATGAGCTCATTCTGGCAGCTAGTGGCTCATTCTGATTGTCCGTCAGTATCTGCTTATGCTGGCTCTGTTCATTGCTGCTGCTAGGCTCATTCTGACTCTCTGCAGTGGCTCATCTGATGTTGCCTCGTGATCATGATGCGTCTCGTGAGTCTTTCTGATGTCGGTTGCTTTCTGACTCATTCTGACTGCGCGCTCAGTGAGCTCATTCTGACTGCGCGCTCGTGAGCTCATTCTGACTGCGCGCTCGTGAGCTCATTCTGACTGCGCGCTCATGTGAGCTCATTCTGACTGCGCGCCAGTGAGCTCATTCTGACTGCGCGCTCGGGTGAGCTCATTCTGACTGCGCGTCATGTGAGGTCATTCTGACTGCGCGCTCAGTGAGCTCATTCTGACTGCGCGCTCAGTGAGCTCATTCTGACTGCGCGCTCAGTGAGTCATTCTGACTGCGCGCTCAGTGAGCTCATTCGACTGCGGCTCAGTGACTCATTCTGACTGCGTCTCAGTGAGCTCATTCTGACTGCTGCTCAGTGAGCTCATTCTGACTGCCCGCTCAGTGAGCTCATTCTGACTGCGGCTCAGTGAGTCATTCTGACTGCGCGCTCAGTGAGCTCATTCTGACTGCGCCTCAGTGAGTCATTCTGATGCCGCTCGTGAGCTCATTTATGCGCTCGTGATCTCATTCTGATGCCGCTCGTGAGCTCATTCTGATCCCGCTCGTGAGCTCATTCGACTGCGCTCAGTGAGCTCTTTGATGCGCGCTCAGTGACTCATTCTGACTGGGCTCAGTGAGCTCATTCTGACTGCCCTCAGTGAGTCATTCTGACTGCCGCTCGTGAGTATTCTACTGCGGCTCAGTGAGCTCATCTGACTGCGCCAGTGAGTCATTCTGACTGGCCCGGGCTCATTCTGATGCCCTCATATCCATTTGACTGGGCTAGTGACTCATTCTGACTGCTCGCTAGTGAGCTCATTCTGACTGCGCGTCAGTGAGTCATTCTGACTGCAGCTCAGTGAGTCATTCTGACTGCGCTCAGGAGTCATTCTGACGCGCGCTCAGTGAGCTCATTCTGACTGCGCGCTCAGTGAGCTCATTCTGACTGCGCGCTCAGTCAGCTCATTCTGACTGCATGCTCGGTGATCCATTTGATGGGCTCAGTGAGCTCATTCTGACTGCTCGCTCGTGAGCTCATTCTGACTGCCGCTCGTGAGTCTTTCTGAATGCGCGTCAGTGAGTCATTCTGACTGGTGCTCAGTGACTCATTTGACTGCCGCTCAGTGAGCTCATTTTGACTGCTGCTCAGTGAGTCATTTGACTGCCGCTCAGTGGCTCATTCTGAGCGCCTCAGTGAGTCATTCTGACTGCGGCTCAGTGAGCTCATTCTGACTGCGCGCTCGTGCTCATTCTGACTGCGCGCTCGGTGAGCTCATTTGACTGCGCGCTCGTGAGCTCATTCTGACTGCGTCGTGAGCTCATTTGACTGCCGCTCAGTGAGCTCATTTGACTGCCGCTCAGTGATCTCATTTGACTGCGGCTCATGACTCATTTGACTGCGCGCTCAGTGAGCTCATTCTGACTGCGCTCAGTGACTCATTCTGACTTGCGCTCAGTGAGCTCATTCTGACTGCTGCTCAGTGTGCTCATTCTGACTGGCCTCAGTGAGCTCATTCTGACTGTGCTCAGTGAGCGTCATTCTGACTGTGGCTCAGTGAGCTCATTCTGACTGCGCTCAGTGACTCATTCTGACTGCGTGCTCAGTGACTCATTCTGATTGTGCTCAGTGAGCTCATTCTGACTGCCGCTCAGTGAGCTCATTCTGACTGTGTGCTCAGTGATCATTCTGACTGCACGCTCAGTGAGCTCATTCTGACTGCGCCGCTCAGTGAGCTCATTCTGACTGCCGCTCAGTCAGCTCATTCTGACTGCCGCTCAGTGAGCTCATTCTGACTGCCCGCTCAGTGAGCTCATTCTGACTGCGTGCTCAGTGAGCTCATTCTGACTGCGCGCTCAGTGAGTTCATTCTGACTGTGCTCAGAGAGTTCATTCTGACTGCGCGCTCAGTGATCTCATTCTGACTGCGCGCTCGGTGAGCTCATTCTGACTGCGCGCTGCGTGAGCTCATTCTGACTGCGCGCTAGGTGAGCTCATTCTGACTGCGCGCTCAGTGAGCTGATTCTGACTGCGCGCTCGGTGAGCTGATTCTGACTGCGCGCTCGGTGAGCTGATTCTGACTGCGCGCTCGGTGAGCTGATTCTGACTGCGCGCTCGGTGAGCTGATTCTGACAGCGCGCTCGGTGAGCTGATTCTGACGCGCTCGGTGAGCTCATTCTGACTGCCCGCTCGGTGAGCTCATTCTGACTGCGCGCTCGGTGAGCTCATTCTGACTGTGTGCTCGGTGATCTCATTCTGACTGCGCGCTCAGTGATCTCATTCTGACTGCTCGCTCAGTGAGCTCATTCTGACTGCGCGCTCGGTGAGCTCATTCTGACTGCGCGCTCGGTGACATTCTGACTGTGCTCAGTGATCTCATTCTGACTGCGCACTCAGTGAGCTCATTCTGACTGCGCGCTCAGTGAGCTCATTCTGACTGCGCGCTCAGTGATCTCATTCTGACTGCGCGCTCAGTGAGCTGATTCTGACTGCGCACTCGGTGTGCTGATTCTGACTGCGCGCTCGGTGAGCTCATTCTGACTGCGCGCTCGGTGAGCTCATTCTGACTGCGCGCTCGGTGAGCTCATTCTGACTGCGCGCTCGGTGAGCTCATTCTGACTGCGCGCTCGGTGAGCTGATTCTGACTGCGCGCTCGGTGAGCTGATTCTGACTGCGCGCTCGGTGAGCTCATTCTGACTGCACGCTCGGTGAGCTCATTCTGACTGCGCGCTCGGTGAGCTCATTCTGACTGCACGCTCGGTGAGCTCATTCTGACTGCGCGCTCGGTGAGCTGATTCTGACTGCGTGCTCGGTGATCTCATTCTGACTGCCGCTCAGTGAGCTAATTCTGACTGCGCGCTCAATGAGCTCATTCTGACTGCGCGCTCAGTGAGCTCATTCTGACTGCGCGCTCAGTGAGCTCATTCTGACTGCGCGCTCAGTGAGCTCATTCTGACTGTGCGCTCAGTATGCTCATTCTGACTGCGCTCTCAGTGAGCTCATTCTGACTGCTCGCTCAGTGAGGTCATTCTGACTGCGCGCTCAGTGAGCTCATTCTGACAGCGAGCTCAGTGAGCTCATTCTGACTGCTCGCTCAGTGAGGTCATTCTGACTGCGCGCTCATTGAGCTCATTCTGACAGCGCGCTCAGTGAGCTCATTCTGACTGCGCGCTCAGTGAGCTCATTCTGACTGCGCGCTCAGTGAGCTCATGCTGACTGCTCAGAGAGCTCATTCTGACTGCGCGCTCAGTCAGCTCATACTGACTTCTGATGGAGAATTTTAAGCTTTTTTGTCTTTTTTTGATCTGCTCTAAGCTGATCTATAACCACAGATGAATGTGCGTGTAAGCAAAGAGCCTGTAAAAGCAGAAGGGAGTAAGATTTTGAATGAAACCCACTTGCAAATTGAGATTTTGCCAAAATGAAAAAATAAAGCAGTAGAAATTGACTGATGTTCACACTTGGCAGAAAATTTCTGCTGCAGATTTGGCGCAATTCTGTGGCGATTCCACAATAACATGTTCTTGTGGATTTTGTTATGGCTTTTGCCCTCCTGCTTTACAAAGTGCCAAATTGGTAGAAAATCATCAGAAGCCTGAGTGCGCTCTGATTTCTGCCCACTACATGTAGATGAAGTCTTAAAACCTTCATTTACCTGTTATACCACAGATTGCTCCATATTACAGGAGCAGAGTTACAGAGGAGAGTTCAGAAAGTTTCATTAATGCATTGAAGAGAAAACCCACAATGTAAAATGATTTTTGAGGTGGTTTGAAAAATGCAGAAAATTGCTCGATGGCGTTTTTATTTTTGGATCTATATTCAACTGTTTCTTTTTAATCCCTAAAAGAAAATCAAAGAATCGGGGATAAGATTCTGACCGCTGTGGGTCCAGCAATCAAACACTTCTTGCATATCAGCTCCAGTTACACGCCAAATCCAGCCTCCTTGTTACTGTCACGCGGTCTTATGATATGTGTACGATGTCAGTAAACTATTCTTAAAAGAACAACACTCTATACAACATATAGATTAGCAACATCAGCATGTAAATATAGAATAGATTTACCTGACACGATATCCGTTGAACTCAGGGTTAATCTTGAGGACTTGATACACTGTCACAGGAAAGAGGAGGACCGGGGGTCTAACCTGACCCTAAACTGGGGTCCTAACTAATCCCTCACCTTGGAGGTACTGATAATGGTTCAGAGGTCCAAGTCTCCAGCCTAACCCTGTCTCCTATCAGTCCCTGAACCCTGTAATCAGTCCTAAGAAGGATACTGATTACCACCAAAGGGATATGGGCTGATCTCTGCTAAATACACAGATTAGACATATAAGACAGACTGGAGAAAACACAGACTTGCATACACACTCAAACACAGAAGGAACATAAATGATCTGGGATATTAAACTCTAAGCAAGGTGAGCTTAAAACAACTAAGGAGCTCTTTAACTTAAGTCTATACAGATACAATCCTATATGTGGTCTGCATGAAGAATTTCACTGGCAACTCCCAACACAGACAACCAGAGATTTAAAGGAAACCAATCAACAAATAATTAATTGCAGCCGGGAGAAACTGCACCCAGTCCCAGAACTGAGCACAGACAGAATTAAGTCCCTAACTGCCAAACACAAAGAAACAGCAACTCAGCTGTGAGAAGTCAGAATGTGCAACCGCGACGATCTTCGTGGCGATGCACACATGACAGTACCACCCCTTCTACGAGGGGCCTCCGGACCCTCAGGGCCAGGTTTGCCCGGGTGAGTTCTGTGGAAGGTCCGCACCAAACGATCTGCGTTAATGTCAGACGCAGGAACCCACGTCCTCTCCTCTGGACCATACCCCTTCCAATGCACCAAGTACTGAAGGGACCGGCGATTCAGACGTGAGTCAATGATCTTTGACACTTGAAACTCCAAGTTACCATTGACCACCACTGGAGGAGGAGGTAGAGGTGATGGTATGACTGGTGCCACGTACCTCTTAAGTAATGACTTGTGGAACACATTATGAATTTTAAACGTAGGAGGGAGGTCCAGACGAAATGCCACAGGATTAATTATGGAACTGATCCTGTACGGCCCGATGAATCTGGGGCCCAGCTTCCAGGAGGGAACTTTAAGTTTTATATTCCTGGTAGACAACCATACCAGATCGTTCACATTAAGATCTGGACCAGAAACTCTCCTCCTATCAGCCATACGTTTATAACGGTTCCCCATAGCACTCAGATTATTCAATACACCTCTCCACACTGAAGCAAGTGACGACGAGAAACGCTCCTCCTCAGGAACCCCAGAAGGGCCCCCCCCATTGAATGTACAAAACTGGGGATGAAAACCATATGCCCCAAAAAACGGGGACTTACCAGTGGACTCGCTCCGCCTGTTGTTAAGAGCGAACTCTGCCAGAGGCAAGAAAGAAGACCAGTCCTCCTGGTTCTCTGAGACAAAACACCGAAGATAAGTCTCTAGGCTTTGATTCAGACGCTCTGTCTGACCATTGGTCTGCGGATGAAAAGCCGAGGAAAATGACAATTGCATCCCCCGACGTAAACAAAATGCCCTCCAAAACTTGGACACAAACTGAGACCCCCTATCTGACACCACATCAGAAGGCAACCCATGAAGTCTCACAATCTCCCCAATGAACACCTGCGCCAGAGTTTTAGCATTAGGGAGGGCAGGAAGAGCAATGAAATGTGCCATCTTACTGAACCTGTCAACAACCACCAGTATGACAGTCTTCCCTGACGACTGAGGAAGGTCCGTGATGAAGTCCATAGACAAATGAGTCCATGGACGCTCCGGAAGTTTCAAGGGTAAGAGGGTCCCAGACGGACGGGTATGAGGGGTCTTAGAGCGAGCACAAACCCCACAGGACGCGACAAAAGTTAAAACATCTTTATTAACGTTAGGCCACCAAAACCGGCGAGAAAGGAGATCTAAAGTAGCCTTACTCCCTGGATGTCCTGCTAAAGCAGAATTATGATGTGCCTCAATAACCTTTTGTCTCAACTGATTTGGGACAAACAGTCTCCCTGGAGGTCCTGCAGGGGCGTCCCCCTGAGCCTCTAACACCTCCTCCTCAAGCTCAGAACATACAGCCGACACTACCACCCCCTCCTGAAGGATAGGAATCGGGTCATCCATTTTCCCGGCCCTGGGAAACTGCAAGACAAGGCATCCGCCTTAACATTCTTAGATCCAGGGCGATAAGTGACAACAAAATTAAACCTGGTAAAAAACAACGACCATCGAGCTTGTCTGGAATTCAGACGCTTAGCAGATTCCAAATACAGCAGGTTCTTGTGATCAGTAATGACGGTGACCGGGTGGACTGCCCCCTCCAAAAAGTGACGCCATTCTTCAAAAGCCAACTTAATGGCCAAAAGTTCCCTATTGCCGATATCATAATTCCTTTTGGCGGACGACAATTTTTTAGAAAAGAAAGCGCACGGATGCCATTTACCAGGGGACGGACCCTGGGACAATATTGCACCCACCCCTACGTCAGACGCGTCCACCTCCACAACGAACGGCTGTGATGCATCTGGTTGGATGAGAACGGGTGCCGAAGCAAAACATTTTTTCAAAGAGGAAAAAGCTTGGCAAGCTTTGTCCGACCATTTAGAAAAATCCGTCCCTTTTCTTGTCATGTCAGTGAGAGGTTTGACAACAGATGAGAAATTACAAATAAATTTCCGGTAGTAGTTAGCAAACCCAGAAAACGCTGCAGAGCCTTAAGATCCTCTGGCTGATCCCATTCAAGCACTGCTCTCACCTTTTCAGGGTCCATACGGAAACCGGAGGCTGACACCAAGAAACCCAAAAACTGAAGTTCCTGTACGGCGAATACACACTTTTCCAGTTTGGCGTATAGTTTATTGTCTCGCAAGATCTGCAACACCTGTCTCACATGCTCCTGGTGAGACACAAGATCTGGTGAGTAAATTAAAATGTCATCCAAATATACGACCACAAACAGCCCCACCAGATGACGAAAAATGTCATTAACAAAATGTTGGAATACTGCTGGTGCAGTAGTCAGACCAAAAGGCATGACAAGGTTCTCATAATGTCCCTCCGGCGTGTTAAACGCCGTTTTCCACTCATCCCCCTCTTTTATCCTAATCAGATTATACGCCCCCTGAGATCCAATTTAGAGAACCATTTGGCGCCAACAATTTGATTGAAGAGATCAGGAATCAGAGGGAGTGGATACGGATCTCGAACAGTAATCCGATTAAGTTCGCGGAAATCCAAGCAAGGGCGTAGGCCTCCATCCTTTTTCTTCACAAAGAAGAACCCCGCGGCCACTGGGGAAGATGAAGGTCTAATATGCCCTTTGGCCAGACTTTCCGAAATATAATCTTTCATAGCCTGCCTCTCAGGACCAGAAAGGTTATATAACCTAGCTTTAGGTAACTTAGCATCAGGAAGTAAATTAATAGAGCAGTCATACACGCGATGAGGAGGCAACTCCTGACACCCCTCCTCAGAGAACACATCCCCAAAGTCCTCCAAAAAAGGAGGCAAAGTACTAGGCACGACCGCACTGATGACTGTGTTCATGCAGTTACTTTTGCAAAACTTCCCCCATTGGCTTATATCTCTGGACTGCCAATTAATCACAGGGTTATGTTTAACCAACCAAGGAAGTCCCAACACAATAGGAGTAGGTAGACCCTCCAACACATAACAAGATAATAGTTCCCTATGTATTGCCCCTACCCGAAGGTCAATGTTATGAACCTCATGAACAAAGCTACCTTGGCCGAGAGGCCTGGCGTCAATGGAGAATATAGGGATCGGTTTGACCAATACACTCAGATGCATACCTTGAGCCTGAGCAAACTGAGCGTCAACCAGATTAGCCCCGGACCCACTATCAAGAAGAACAGAAAATCTCTCCACTCTCGTACCAACCACCACCTCCACTGGTACAAGGAACTGAGAAGAACTAGCGGACGAAATACATACTCCCAGGTTGTCGTCCACCACACAACCTGGGATTAACAGTTTTCCGGCGACTTTTTGCTCAACAAGGCACGGGATGGACATCCCCCAACAAAATGTCCCTCTTTCCCGCAGAAGAAACACCTTCTAGTCCTGCGGCGTACCGCCAATCCCCTCCTACGAAATGATGTCCCTCCCAACTGCATAGGCTCCTCCGAACAGACAAGGGGAACCTCAACATAAGGGACTTTAGTAGTAGGTGGAGTAACAACAGGGGGCGGAGTTACCTCGCACCTCTCCCGGAGCCGTCTATCAGTACGGATAGCTAGGGCCATAGCAGCCTCCAGTGATGGAGGAGAATCATACTGAGCCAAAACGTCCTTTAATTTGTCAGAAAGCCCATGACAAAACTGGCTTCTAAGAGCTGGGTCATTCCACTGAGTATCTGTGGCCCATCTACGGAACTCAGAAGCAAATTCCTCCGCCGGACGATCTCCCTGCTGTATCTTACGTAATTTTGTCTCAGCAAGAGAGACCCGATCTGGGTCATCATATACCAAACCCAGGGCAGTAAAAAATCGATCTACTGACTGTAGAGCCGGGGATCCCGGAGGAAGGGAGAAGGCCCAGGATTGAGGGTCCCCTTGTAGGAGCGAGATAACAATTCCCACTCTCTGCTCTTCACTCCCTGATGATCGAGGCCGAAGCCGAAAATACAATTTACATGCTTCCCTGAAGGTAAAAAATTTGTCTCGCCCACCAGTGAACCTGTCCGGGAGAGCTACTTTAGGTTCAAATCTGGTTTGCTCCGAGGGAGACAAAACTTTGGACTTAATGTCCGTCAGCTCCATGGATAATCCCTGCAACTGCAGAGCCAGCTGGGCTACTGGATCCATGGCAACTGGGAATAATTTTATGGGCCAGTGAAAATGTCACGCGGTCTTATGATATGTGTACGATGTCAGTAAACTATTCTTAAAAGAACAACACTCTATACAACATATAGATTAGCAACATCAGCATGTAAATATAGAATAGATTTACCTGACACGATATCCGTTGAACTCAGGGTTAATCTTGAGGACTTGATACACTGTCACAGGAAAGAGGAGGACCGGGGGTCTAACCTGACCCTAAACTGGGGTCCTAACTAATCCCTCACCTTGGAGGTACTGATAATGGTTCAGAGGTCCAAGTCTCCAGCCTAACCCTGTCTCCTATCAGTCCCTGAACCCTGTAATCAGTCCTAAGAAGGATACTGATTACCACCAAAGGGATATGGGCTGATCTCTGCTAAATACACAGATTAGACATATAAGACAGACTGGAGAAAACACAGACTTGCATACACACTCAAACACAGAAGGAACATAAATGATCTGGGATATTAAACTCTAAGCAAGGTGAGCTTAAAACAACTAAGGAGCTCTTTAACTTAAGTCTATACAGATACAATCCTATATGTGGTCTGCATGAAGAATTTCACTGGCAACTCCCAACACAGACAACCAGAGATTTAAAGGAAACCAATCAACAAATAATTAATTGCAGCCGGGAGAAACTGCACCCAGTCCCAGAACTGAGCACAGACAGAATTAACTCCCTAACTGCCAAACACAAAGAAACAGCAACTCAGCTGTGAGAAGTCAGAATGTGCAACCGCGACGATCTTCGTGGCGATGCACACATGACAGTTACACAGCAGAGGTGGTCGAGGTCTGTGAGTGCACAGAAGCTCCTGCTCCCTCTTAGCACCTAGAGGATTGAGCGCTGTTAGCACTTCTCATATTGTTTACACAGATCCTGTTCAGAACTGTATATACTGCCATCGGGAAGGCAGAGACTGTAATAAACCATCTCTGCCTTTTTTGGGGGTGTTTGTCTGCCGGGAGATCCCCACTCCTGTTGACTCTGCAATGACATTTTAGAGAATCACTACAGAGTAATATGAGGACCGGCCAAACATTTTAACTCAATGGGCGGTCTGCAAGTAGTTAAAGAGGCACTCCAAATAACGTTTTCTTACCCTGTGTATACGTGTATGTAGTGTAGTGTCAATGTGTTATTGTGCTCACCTACCACTATCTTTTCTGATATCCAGTTTCATTCCACTCCTCGTCTGAGTGATGTCGCCGCTCTATGGAGCCTCGTTCTGCTCCTCGTTCTGGTGCTCCATAGGTTTACATTGTAAAATGGGTCCATAAAACCTGAAAAAGTCAGTGATACTGAGGCATCTGTGCATCTAATTTTCATCCATTTTATTGCTTTTTTAGCCTCAACAGGAGCATTATTTCATGATAGAGCCTATCCTGGCAGTGAGACCAACACCAAGCCACTAGAAATTACAAACATCAGCGCAGGACCAGCAGACCTTCTTGTCTTCCTGACCAATGCTACATTTCCTTTTGACACCACAACCCACCAGAACAAGGTGATGGATTCAACTTCCTTTCTGGTCAAAATATTTGATCCATCACCAATTAAACGTACAGAGAGAAAACCTCTCATAGATGTGCCACGTATGAAGCCTATAGGAAGAAATAATGCCTTATCCCCAACACCAAAGTCACATGATGATGTTACATTGCCACCTATGGATCAGGAGATGGAGTTTAAGACATTTGTGGTTACAAGCAGCATAATCTTATCAACTACAACAAGGATCACCAATATTCCACATGAGCTGACGAAAAACATCGTCGATGTAACGCACACTGCTCCATATACACACAGCAATCAAGAAACCTCTCAACTAATAAGCTCTTTGTCAACCCCTAGACAAGCCAAAACAGCACTGCCAGGATTTACCACAGATCAAGGATCAATCAGGCCTTCTGACACCATTATCCAATCAATTACAAAAGGATTCACCAGTATTCAACCTAGATTCACAAAAAACATCATCGATGTAGCAGACACTACTGTATATAACCACAGCCCTCAACCCATAAATTCCCTGACATCACCTACTTCAAATTCACAAATCAACACAGCACTGACAGGATTTACCACAGAACGTGGATCTATAAGGCCTTCTGACACCATTATCCCATCAACTACAAAAGGAGTCACCAGTATTCAACCTAGATTCACAAAAAACATCATCGATGTAGCAGACACTACTGTATATAACCACAGCCCTCAACCCATAAATTCCCTGACATCACCTACTTCAAATTCACAAATCAACACAGCACTGACAGGATTTACCACAGATCGTGGATCAATAAGGCCTACTGACACCATTATCCCATCAACTACAAAAGGAGTCACCAGTGTTCAACTTAGATTCACAAAAAACATCATCGATGTAGCAGACACTACTGTATATTACCATGGCCCTCAACCTATAAGTTCCCTAACATCACCTACTTCAAATTCACAAATCAACACAGCACTGCCAGGATTTACCACAGAACGTGGATCAATAAGGCCTACTGACACCATTATCCCATCAACTACAAAAGGAGTCACCAGTATTCAACCTAGATTCACAAAAAACATCATCGATGTAGTGGACACTACTGTATATAATCACAGCCCTCAACCCATAAGTTCCCTGACATCACCTACTTCAAATTCACAAATCAACACAGCACTGACAGGATTTACCACAGATCGTGGATCAATAAGGCCTTCTGACACCATTATCCCTTCAACTGCAAAAGGAGTCACCAGTATTCAACCTAGATTCACAAAAAACATCATCGATGTAGTGGACACTACTGTATATAACCACAGCCCTCAACCCATAAGTTCCCTGACATCACCTACTTCAAATTCACAAATCAACACAGAACTGACAGGATTTACCACAGAACGTGGATCAATAAGGCCTACTGACACCATTATCCCATCAATTACAAAAGGAGTCACCAGTATTCAACCTAGATTCACAAAAAACATCATCGATGTAGTGGACACTACTGTATATAACCACAGCCCTCAACCCATAAGTTCCCTGACATCACCTACTTCAAATTCACAAATCAACACAGCACTGACAGGATTTACCACAGATCGTGGATCAATAAGGCCTTCTGACACCATTATCCCTTCAACTGCAAAAGGAGTCACCAGTATTCAACCTAGATTCACAAAAAACATCATCGATGTAGTGGACACTACTGTATATAACCACAGCCCTCAACCTTTAAGTTCCCTGACATCACCTACTTCAAAGTCAAAAGCCAACACAGCACTGCCAAGATTTACCATAGATCAGGGATCACCAAGACCTTCTGACACCATAATCCCATCAACCACAAAAGAGATCACCAGTTTTCAATCTGTATTCACGAAAAACATAATCGATGTAGCACACACCGCTGTATATACTCACAGCCATCAAGAAAAATCTCAACGAATGAGCTCATCGTATATTTCAACCACAAGTATACCATCATCATCCTCCATGTCTGCACAGGTGACATATATTACCACTGCCAGCACAATGCAAGAGACAACATGGCCAACAAACGATATGCCGACAACTACAAAAGAAGATATTACAAATACCACGCTGATGCCCGATAAAACACCCCTTACAATTTTGCCCTTGATGTCTAAAGTCTCTGACGCAAAGCCACCATCTATGATAATGACAAAAGCATCTGTATCACTGAACTCTAATAACAATGGCACCATGTTACCAGCTATAATGAATAGTGGAAAAATATTTAATGCGATTGGTTCCTGGTCTCCAGAGACAAAGTCTACACCAATGCCTACTGGTATGTTTGCGGCTACTACATTAGCTACTATATCGGCATTGGTATCTGTGACTGCCACCAACTACATTCATGCTGATGCCAACATTTAAGGTTAAGACAAAATTAGTCACCAAAAAACACTGATAACAGAGACAACACCAACCTCTACTACATGTACACGAATACCAATAACAATGTCCAGGGCACCAATGACACCAACCACTACATCAGCTGCGACAATGTCAGCAAAGCCTCCAAATATGAATCCTAACATATCACCAGATATATCAACAAAGTGAAAACCAATATACCACCAGATATAACAACTCATCACATACATTTTAGTGTGGTAAAAACCTCACCGCAATAAAATTCTAGTGAACCACCACCTTCTATCATGACTGGCTCCATATCATAGAATCCTAGACTGTTAGAGTTGGAATGGACCTCCAGGGTCGTTGTGTCCAACTCCCTGCTCAATGCAGGAGTCACTAAACCATCTCAGACAGACGTCTGTACAGCCTCTGTTTGAAGTCCTCCATTGAAGGAGAACTCCCACCTCTCGTGGCAGCCTGTTCCACTCATTGATCACCCTCACTGTCAAAAAGTTTTTTCTAATATCTAATCTGTATCTTCTCCTTTTCAGTTTCCTTCCATTGCTGCTCATGTTTTCATGTGCAAATGAGAATAAGGATGATCTCTCTACGCTGTGACAGCTCTTCAGATATTTGTAGACAGCTAATAAGTCTCCTTTTCGCCTTGTTTTTTCAGAAACTAAACATTCCTAGATCCTTTAATCGTTCCTCATAGGACATACTTTGCAGTCTGCTCACCATCCTGGTCGCTCTTCTTTGTACTTGCTCCAGTTTTTCAATATCTTTTTAAAATGTGGTGCCCAGAACTGGACACAGTATTCCAGATGAGGCCTGACCAAGGAGCAGTAGAGGGGGAGAATTACTTCACGTGGTTTAGACTCTATGCTACTCTTAATACATTTTTTATATGTAAAAAACACACTGGCGCTAGCTACCCGCTAGGATACTAAGATCAAAAATGTGAGTAAGGGCTGCTGGAGTTAAAGCCGGATGCTGTGCTAACGGCTCACTAATACCCCAGAGAAGGAGTATGACGATAGAAGACAAAACTATAATAACTGCCTGCGCCCTTACATAGGTAGAAATAGCCCCCACAGAAAAAACCCCTAAAACAGTTTTTCAGCCACGGTGATAGATATGTAGTGCTGACATACAAATGAAGGTGAAAACACTTACTGTCACCGTAGCGGAGGGTAAGGTGGAAATATAAAAGTCCTGATTCGATACTAGTGATGGTCGGATCGTGAGCCCAAGGCTGTCAGACTGATCGTAGCGAGGCAGGGAGCGTCCTCCCTGTAGTTGGAATCCTTCAGTTGAGCCGGGATGCACAAAGTCCGGAAGTTAGCACGGTGTCCTCTGGCCACGAGGCACCGTGAGTATGAGATGGACAAGTCGGGAGCAGGACAAAAATTGGTGACGTCACCGCCGTACCAAGGTACGGAAGGCAGGGAGGGTCAAAAAGGGTTCCAACGCGTTTCGAAGGTACACAGACCTTCTTCGTCAGGGATCCAGACCCACACTAAAGCCTGCCTTATATAAGTACGGCGGTGACGTCACCAATTTTTGTCCTGCTCCCGACTTGTCCATCTCATACTCACGGTGCCTCGTGGCCAGAGGACACCGTGCTAACTTCCGGACTTTGTGCATCCCGGCTCAACTGAAGGATTCCAACTACAGGGAGGACGCTCCCTGCCTCGCTACGATCAGTCTGACAGCCTTGGGCTCACGATCCGACCATCACTAGTATCGAATCAGGACTTTTATATTTCCACCTTACCCTCCGCTACGGTGACAGTAAGTGTTTTCACCTTCATTTGTATGTCAGCACTACATATCTATCACCGTGGCTGAAAAACTGTTTTAGGGGTTTTTTCTGTGGGGGCTATTTCTACTATGTAAGGGCGCAGGCAGTTATTATAGTTTTGTCTACTCTTAATACATCCTAGAACTATGTTTGCCTTTTTTTGCTGCTGCATCACACTGTTGACTTATGTGCAGTCTGTGATCTATTAGTATACCCAAGTATTTTTCACATGTGCTGTTGCTTAGTTCTATTCCTCCCATTCTGTAGATGTAATTTTCGTTTTTCTTGCCCAGATGTAGAATCTTACATTTCTCCCTGTTAAATACCATTTTATTAGTCTCTGTCCATTGTTCAAGCTTATCTAAATCCTTCTGAATCCTTTCTCTGTCTTCTTTAGTGTTATCTATCCCTCCTAGCTTTACATCGTCTGCAAATTTGATTTGTTTACCTTCAGTTCCCTTATCAAGATCATTTATAAAAATGTTGAACAACACTGGGGCCGGGACAGAGCATTGTGGCACCCTACTTGTAACACTGGGGCCAGGACAGAGCTTGTGGCACCCTACTTGTAACACTGGGGCCAGGACAGAGAAATGTGGCACCCTACTTGTAACACTGGGGCCAGGACAGAGCCTTGTGGCACTCTACTTGTAACACTGGGGCCAGGACAGAGAAATGTGGCACCCTACTTGTAACACTGGGGCCAGGACAGAGCCTTGTGGCACTCTACTTGTAACACTGGGGCCTGGACAGAGCATTGTGGCACTCTACTTGTAACACTGGGGCCAGGACAGAGCCTTGTGGCACCCTACTTGTAACACTGGGGCCAGGACAGAGCCTTGTGGCACTCTACTTGAAACACTGGGGCCAGGACAGAGCCTTGTGGCACCCTACTTGTAACACTGGGGCCAGGACAGAGCCTTGTGGCACTCTACTTGTAACACTGGGGCCTGGACAGAGCATTGTGGCACCCTACTTGTAACACTGGGGCCAGGACAGAGCATTGTGGCACCCTACTTGTAACACTGGGGCCAGGACAGAGCATTGTGGCACCCTACTTGTAACACTGGGGCCAGGACAGAGCCTTGTGGCACCCTACTTGTAACACTGGGGCCAGGAAAGAGCATTGTGGCACCCTACTTGTAACACTGGGGCCAGGACAGAGCATTGTGGCACCCTACTTGTAACACTGGGGCCAGGACAGAGCCTTGTGGCACCCTACTTGTAACACTGGGGCCAGGACAGAGCCTTGTGGCACCCTACTTGTAACACTGGGGCCAGGACAGAGCCTTGTGGCACCCTACTTGTAACACTAGGGCCAGGACAGAGCATTGTGGCACTCTACTTGTAACACTGGGGCCTGGACAGAGCATTGTGGCACCCTACTTGTAACACTGGGGCCAGGACAAGCCTTGTGGCACTCTACTTGTAACACTGGAGCCTGGACAGAGCATTGTGGCACCCTACTTGTAACACTGGGGCCAGGACAGAGCATTGTGGCACCCTACTTGTAACACTGGGGCCAGGACAGAGCATTGTGGCACCCTACTTGTAACACTGGGGCCAGGACAGAGCCTTGTGGCACCCTACTTGTAACACTGGGGCCAGGACAGAGCATTGTGGCACCCTACTTGTAACACTGGGGCCAGGACAGAGCATTGTGGCACCCTACTTGTAACACTGGGGCCAGGACAGAGCATTGTGGCACCCTACTTGTAACACTGGGGCCAGGACAGAGCCTTGTGGCACCCTACTTGTAACACTGGGCCAGGACAGAGCCTTGTGGCACCCTACTTGTAACACTGGGGCCAGGACAGAGCCTTGTGGCACCCTACTTGTAACACTGGGGCCAGGACAGAGCCTTGTGGCACCCTACTTGTAACACTAGGGCCAGGACAGAGCATTGTGGCACTCTACTTGTAACACTGGGGCCTGGACAGAGCATTGTGGCACCCTACTTGTAACACTGGGGCCAGGACAGAGCCTTGTGGCACTCTACTTGTAACACTGGAGCCTGGACAGAGCATTGTGGCACCCTACTTGTAACACTGGGGCCAGGACAGAGCATTGTGGCACCCTACTTGTAACACTGGGGCCAGGACAGAGCATTGTGGCACCCTACTTGTAACACTGGGGCCAGGACAGAGCCTTGTGGCACCCTACTTGTAACACTGGGGCCAGGACAGAGCATTGTGGCACCCTACTTGTAACACTGGGGCCAGGACAGAGCATTGTGGCACCCTACTTGTAACACTGGGGCCAGGACAGAGCCTTGTGGCACCCTACTTGTAACACTGGGGCCAGGACAGAGCATTGTGGCACCCTACTTGTAACACTGGGGCCAGGACAGAGCCTTGTGGCACCCTACTTGTAACACTAGGGCCAGGACAGAGCATTGTGGCACCCTACTTGTAACACTGGGGCCTGGACAGAGCATTGTGGCACCCTACTTGTAACACTGGGGCCAGGACAGAGCATTGTGGCACCCTACTTGTAACACTGGGGCCAGGACAGAGCATTGTGGCACTCTACTTGTAACACTGGGGCCAGGACAGAGCATTGTGGCACTCTACTTGTAACACTGGGGCCAGGACAGAGCCTTGTGGCACCCTACTTGTAACACTGGGGCCAGGACAGAGCATTGTGGCACCCTACTTGTAGCACTGGGGCCAGGACAGAGCATTGTGGCACCCTACTTGTAACACTGGGGCCAGGACAGAGCATTGTGGCACTCTACTTGTAACACTGGGGCCAGGACAGAGCCTTGTGGCACCCTATGTAATGTATGTGATACAGTTCATATAGCGTCTTGTGCTTGGGTGCGATGAAAATACTTGAGACACAGGTTGAAAAAGAAAGTCTTGTATTGCTTCATACAAATTGGCAAAAATAAACACACAGGTTGCAAACACAGAAGCAGGAGACACAGCAGGCCAAAGTAATCTAAGTTCATCAATAACTCTCCACAACAGATTCAGATCTTCTTCTATGTTACCGCAAGTCCATGCAACCGTGAGGCTTTCAAGAGCAGAGTTCAGAGTCCACAAGAGCTCCAGAGTTTCTCAATAGAAATGGCTGGAGTACAAAGTCCAAGGCTTCAGGAGTCAGAACACAGGTTCACTGCAGGCCAGATTCTGAAGCACTGATTATTCAGGTGTGGCTGTTTAAGAAGCAAACGGAGAGAATCAGGGCGGGAACATGCAAGCTGGAAAACTCCATTTTAACTGAGGGCAAGATAGCTGCAGCAAAACAGAAAGCAAAATGGCCGACGAACAAACTGAGTTTCAGAAACAGATATACAGAACCTTACATTACTCCCCCCTTAGGGGCCACCTCCGGATGACCTCAGACCAGGCTTGTGTGGGTACCTCTGATGAAACTGACGGAGCAAGCGAGGAGCATTAACGTTATTGACCGGCTCCCATGAGTTGTCCTCCACTGGGTAGCCCTGCCATTTGATCAGATATTGTAACTGATTTCTATACAACCTGGAATCTAAAATCCTTTCCACCACAAATTCTTCCTGACCATCGACTAGCACTGGGTCAGGGCAAGGAGAAGAACGTCCAGGAAACGTATTGGGTGTCGCAGCCTTTAGTAGGGATACATGAAAGACAGGGTGGATTCTCATAGTTCTGGGCAATTGAAGACGACAAGCAACGGCACTTATAATCTTACTGATTTTATAGGGTCCAATGTACTTATGTCCCAACTTAGATGATGGAATCCTTAACTTAAGATTTCTGGTTGACAGCCAGACCAGGTCTCCTACCTTAAAAACTGGTGCAGGTTTACGAAATTTATCTGCTGCCTTCTTGTACCTTTCCTGAGCCGATTCCAGATTCTCCTTTGAAGATCCATATTCTTCTGTAAAGTCGTGACTCTTTCAGCCACTGCTGGCAAAGGCGTCTCTATGGGAAATCGTGGTAGAATATTAGGATGATAACCTAAATTAGAGAAAAAAGGAGACTGTTTAGTGGAGGCACTCTGAGAGTTGTTGTAAGAGAACTCAGCCAATGGAAGTAGATCCACCCAATCATCCTGTAGGTGGCAGATAAAACAGCGGAGATACTGCTCCAGGGTTTGATTGGTTCGTTCGGTTTGTCCATTAGTCTGGGGATGAAAAGCAGAAGAAAGGTTTACTTTAATGTCCAATGCTGCACAGAAATTTTGCCAAAATCTAGAAGTGAATTGCACCCCTCGATCCGAAATAACCTCATCCGGTACTCCATGTAAACGAAACACATCTTTAATCATCAAATCTGATGTCTGTTTTGCAGTGGGTAAGCCGACACAAGGGATAAAATGAGCTGCCTTTGTTAAACGATCAACCACCACTAGAATAGTGTTCTTCCCTTGAGAGGTTGGTAATTCGACAATGAAGTCCATAGAAATGGATCCCCACGGGCGGGACGGGGTGGGAAGAGGCTGTAACAAACCAGTTGGTGAAGAGCGAGGTGTTTTGCATCTTGCACAAACCTCACATGAAGTGACATAATCCAAAACATCCTTCCTACAAGTGGGCCACCAAAAGAAACGAGAAAGAAATTCCTGTGTCTTTAGAATTCCTCTATGCCCGGCTATTTTGGAATCATGAATGAGTTGCAATACTCTCAATCTGACTGTTTCAGGTATATACAGACGTTGTCCCAGAATCCACACACCATTCTTAAAGACAAGACTTACGTCCCTTGGGGTTGAGCCAAAAAAGAATCCGCATGGTATGCTTCCTTGATGTCTTTAATTAGGTCTTGATGATGAATCACTCCTAGGAATCTAGAGTCAGGAAGAATAGTCTTAGGAGGAGTAATTGGACGTGTCTCTGCTGAGTAAATCCTAGAGAGTGCATCAGCCTTTCCATTGCGCGATCCTGGTCTATAAGAAATAATAAAATTAAATTGGTTTAAGAAAAGATTCCAGCGAGCCTGGCGAGGAGTCAGGCACTTAGCCGACCTGATAAACTCAAGATTACGATGATCTGTCAGAACGACTATTTGCTGTGCAGCTCCTGCAGAAGGTGTCTCCACTCTTTGAAGGCGGCAATAATGGCCAACAACTCTCTATTGCCCACATCGTAGTTCTTCTCAGCCGAAGACAACTGCTGGGAAAAGAAGGCACAGGGATGCAAGACATTCTTCTCACCTGTTCTCTGAGAGAGTATAGCTCCCACGGCACAGTCTGAAGCATCCACCTCTATTATAAAGGCAAGCTCTGGGTTGGGATGTACTAGAATAGGTGCAGTGGTAAATTTATCTTTTAGACGGGAAAATGCTTCCTGGGCTTGGGGAGTCCAGGAGAACTTAGACTCTTTCCGGGTAAGTTGGGTGATAGGTGACACTACCTCAGAGAAATTTCTAATGAAACGTCTATAGAAGTTTGCAAACCCGATGAAGCGCTG
>JARQOD010003836.1:44561-60648 GCA_033576555.1 Oophaga sylvatica | reverse complement strand
TTGGCACGGAATGAGACACAGGGCAGGCTGGCACGGATGAGACGCAGGGCAGGCAGGCACGGATGAGACACAGGGCAGGCAGGCACGGATGAGACACAGGGCAGGCTGGCACGGATAAGACACAGGGCAGGCAGGCATGGATGAGACAAAGGGCAGGCTGGCACGGATGAGACACAGGGCAGGCAGGCATGGATGAGACACAGGGCAGGCAGGCAGGCACGGATGAGACACAGGGCAGGCAGGCCCTGTTCCCACAGCAAATGCAGATACTGGAACTGACTGGAAGGAATGGTGTATGAAGGAACCGGTAGAGACCTGGTCACACAGCAATTGTAGATACTGGAACTGATTGGAAGGAATGGTGTATGGTTCACACAGCAAATGTAGATACTGGGACTGACTAGAAGGAATGTTATATTGAGGTACAGGTAGAGACCTGTTCACACAGTGAGTCGCCATCCAGGGCCGTGGGGTACTCGGTACAGAGCCTATTGACTTCTATGGGAAATGTCACGGCAGTAACAACCCGGTCCGTGGCCCTGGGTGCTCACCAAAAAGGGGATATATTTACAGGGAATAAAGTTTATGTAGTGATTTGTGACGCCACCTGTAGTGTCTTATCAGGGTGACCAGCGCTGCTGTGCAGGTCCTCTGGAAGGGATGGTGTTGTGCAGCTAGTTGGTAAACCTCCTACAGGTGAGGCTATGTCCTTCCAGGGCAGGTAGATGTTATATATTTTAGGAATGGTGCTGAGGAATGTGGCAGAGAGAGATGTGTGTGGCTGAAATAATTCCAGGAGACAGTCCAAGTGCAGTTTCAGAGTTAATTCACAGTTCTGGTGCGCACAGTACAGATGCATGCCTGGCACTGTGTCCTCCGGGAGAGGGTCCAGCAACCCCAGGTAGATCGGTCACACTTGCCCAAGACTCCCTTTCAGTCTGTTCCTTTCCTGGCCGTCTCTCTCTGTGCTCTTTCCACTTCTCTCTTCCTAGCACCTCACCACGCAGTCTCTCAGTCCAGAAGCTGCGGACCCTGTCGGGTAACAGATTAATTCTGTGCGTCCTTGGCCCTATATAGTTTCCCTCCTGGAGGTGATGCTGGTGGTTGGTAGCAATGACCCGTAAAGTGATCACCGCCGCCGGCTTACTAGCGGGGCCTGTAGGTTTCCCGCTAGTCTAGGGGCCGGTCCCTGTTGGCCTGGTCCTAATGGGGCCACAGATGGAGATATGCGCTCTCCGTGCCCTGGACCCTTTCTCATGTGCTCCAGAAGCTCCTCAGTCTGCTTCGTTCTCTCAGAGGACGAGCTCCCAAAGGCTAGCTCTCCTCTCCACCACTCACTCCTAAGAGTGCTGCTTCTCTAACTTCTCTTCTCCTCTTACTGCTGCCTAAACTCCACCCACCCATACACCCCTTGCTAACCAGCCTGGGCTAAGACCATCCTAGCCTAGGGTCTGTCCATCTGCCCAGCTGGGACAGTGTGTGTTGGATGCAGGTGTTGGAGTCTAAAGGGAGCTCCCTCCTTACGTGGGAGTGGGGTGTCACACCTCTGGATGAGGTGCAACACCTTTGTGGCGACTGAACCCTCATGGGCGCCACATCCCCCCCTGTTAAACACAGCACATCCGCGGGCTGAAACAGAGTAAAGGGTGTTAAAAGAAACATTCCATTTTTTTAGATATGCATATCAATAGAAAAACAATTTCAAACTCAACTTCCCTTTATGGGAGGCACTTTTGGTTAAACGTTGCATAAATAACATTAATAAAACTCTCTTTTAATTTAGACTAGGAAAAGTGCAATAAAACAGTTGCATTCAAATTCACTTAAAACTTCTTCCTGTAAGGCAAACCCATCCGGGTTGATTTCAAGTGTCTTTAAATTTGTGCTTGTGGAGGACCCTCTCCAAACCTCCAACGTTGGTCTTGGGTGGGCTGTAAGACAATACTGGTCTCCTTCAGCAGACCTCATCTTCGGCCACACCTAATGGGTTTTTTCATTCTGAGGTAGTTGTGCAGTCAGTGCACGGTAAAAGCTTTATGTAAAACCCAGAAGGAGCACCTTAAGAGGTGCTAAACTATTTACACAAAAGTTTTTGGGCTAGCAGTGTCCATAGCTTCAAAGTTCAGGAATATAAAACATTTGAAACATTAATTTGACTAACGGTCTCAACGGGTACTTTTCAAAACAACAACAAAATATATACATAGCATTATACCCTGTCCGGGTTTCTTTACTTAATGGGGGCGACACCGGGTGTCACCTGAGCGCCAGCTGGCAGCTCCAGCACATCGATCACTCTGGGGGCCCCCATGACATGGTGCCTATGGGTGGACCGGACCACTAGATCATGTCCTGCAATTTGCGTTTGGGTTTCTGCATCAAGGGTCTTGCAGCGCAGCTGGATGCTCACATCCCGGACCTGCTTAGTCCCAGGCGGCCGGACGGGTGAAGCAACGGGGCCGGAGACCTGGACCATGGGAGGAGTAGGGGCTGAGGCCCGGATTGGAGAGGGAGATATCACTCGCACTGAGCAGGAAGCAGGGGCTGGAGAGGGGTCCTACCGGCAGGTCCCTGCTCGGTAGGGGCGGGATGGCATTTGTGCACGTTCAGGGTGAACCACCCCTCCAACCCCCAATGCCGGGTGTATGTCACCAAATCCCCCAGGAACAGGTCCCTACCAGGGTGTCCCTCTAGGAGATACGACTCTACATCCCTACGGGTGACGAATACCTCTGCATAGAAGCTGGGTTCTTAAATAAATCCCCAACCCCCTTTTAGGCAGAATTCTCTTATTGCGCCCCGCCGCCGCGGTTCCTGCAAGGTACCTTTGCTTTGACGCATCCTCTGCTTGTCAGCGAGGTCCTTTTCTAGGCATTCCTGCGGCTGCAGCTGGGACTCCCAGTCCCGGCGCCTCCACTCCTCCTCGAGGCGCTGATTATACTCCTCCTCGGTCAGTACCTCGATGTCTTTTTCGCCACCTGGCTGATCCGGGAACCCCATCATTTCGGGGCCTTTCCGGGTCCACTGAAAGAAGATGCGCTTCGCGCGTGCGGGTGCAGCAGGTGGGGTTGGTTGGAGAACCGGCCCACCCCGGTCCTCTAGGCCGCAGGGCTTGTCCCACTCCACGGCTGCTGGCGGCCTTCCGGGTTCGTGTGCAGGCGGCGTGGGGAGAAGTCCCACAAGTGATTCCTCTGCGGGGCCCGGTTCAGCATCCTCCGCGATGTCGGGTCCGGAGCCAGGTTCCTCACCCGCTCCAGGTACGGTCACCGGGGGATGCAGAGGCAAGCGTAGCGGCTCCGTCGGGTGGTCTGGATCCAGGGCAAGCTCCAACAGTTGCTGCGGCTCCTTCTGGTCAGGCTCTTCCCGCGGCCGGGTCAGCTCCATGGGCTCCGCTTCTTCTCCAGGGCCGGGAAGGATGCAGGACTCCTCCGGCAAAACAGGTTCCACAGTGGTGGGGTAATCTTCCTCCGCCTGGGAGAAGATGCGCTCCTTCGCTCCTTCACTCTCCAGCTCACCACTTGTCGCCATCTTGATTAAGTCACATGTGTCTTCTTCATCAGGAGGTTCCCGCTGTTTTGTAGAGGGGCGGGGTTTCTTTGTCCTCTTTCTCCCACCAAAGAGGATCAGGAGGCGGATCTCTTTCGCCCTGGGGCATGTTCTTACATTGCAGAAGCATTTAGACTGGGCGGTCATGATTTTCGCGCCTTAGGGTGAGCTCACGCCCATGAAGATACGCCTCTCTTCTATAGCAGCGCCTCATGGCGCAAATATAGCGGTGATGTTTCACAAATTTTGTAATAAAGGCTCTACTGTTTTTGGCAATTCTTTTACATAACAAACAGTCAATATAGGCACACAGGACTCGGTTATACCAAGCTTTTGGGATCCTGTTCGTGACGCCAAAAATGAGTCGCCCTCCAGGGCCATGGGGTACTTGGAACCGAGCCTATTGACTTCTATGGGGAATGTCACGGCAGCAACGATCCGGTCCGTGGCCCTGGGCGCTCAACAAAAAGGGGATATATTTACCGGGAATAAAGTTTATGTAGTGATTCGGGACGCCACCTGTAGTGTCTGATCAGGGTGACCAGCGCTGCTGTGCAGGTCCTCTGGAAGGGATGGTGTTGTGCAGCTAGTTGGTAAACCTCCTACAGGTGAGGCTATGTCCTTCCAGGGCAGGTAGATGTTATATATTTTAAGAATGGTGCTGAGGAATGTGGCAGAGAGAGATGTGTGTGGCTGAAATAATTCCAGGAGACAGTCCAGGTGCAGTTTCAGAGTTTACTCACAGTTCTGGTGCGCACAGTACAGATGCACGCCTGGCACTGTGTCCTCCGGGAGAGGGGTCCAGCAACCCCAGGTAGATCGGTCACACTTGCCCAAGACTCCCTTTCAGTCTGTTCCTTTCCTGGCCGTCTCTCTCTGTGCTCTTTCCACTTCTCTCTTCCTAGCACCTCACCACGCAGTCTCTCAGTCCAGAAGCTGCGGACCCTGTCGGGTAACAGATTAATTCTGTGCGTCCTTGGCCCTATATAGTTTCCTTCCTGGAGGTGATGTTGGTGGTTGGTAGCAATGACCCGTAAAGTGATCACCGCCATCGGCTTACTAGCGGGGCCTGTAGGTTTCCCACTAGTCTAGGGGCTGGTCCCTGTTGGCCTGGTCCTGATGGGGCCACGGATGGAGATATGCGCTCTCCGTGCCCTGGACCCTTTCTCATGGCTCCAGAAGCACCTCAGTCTGCTTCTTTCTCTCAGAGGACGAGCTCCCAAAGGCTAGCTCTCCTCTCCACCACTCACTCCTAAGAGTGCAGCTTCTCTAACTTCTCCTCTTACTGCTGCCTAAACTCCACCCACCCATACACCCTTGCTAACCAGCCTGGGCTAAGACCATCCTCCTGTAGGGTCCATCCATCTGCCCAGCTGGGACAGTGTGTGTTGGATGCAGGTGTTGGAGTCTAAAGGGGTGCTCCCTCCTTACCTGGGAGTGGGGTGTCACACCTCTGGATAAGGTGCAACACCTCTGTGGCGACTGAACCCTCAGGGGCGCCACAACAGCATGTACCGGAACTGGTACAGACAGAAAGGACTGGAGTATGGAGGAACAGGTAGAGACCTATTAACACAGGAGGAGAACCGCAAGGCTGCGGAGAAGGGCTGTAGAGCCACAAGAGATCCTGCAGAGGCAGGAGCAAAGCAGAGCGAAACCACAAGATATACAGAGAAGAGCTGCAGGAAGAGATTGCTGCAGCGACAGGAGCGAAGCAGAGCGGAACCGCAAGAAATGTGGAGAGCAGTTGCAGCAAGGGATTGCTGCAGCGGCAGGAGCAAAGCAAAGCGGAACCGCAAGATATGCGGAGAGGAGCTGCAGCAAGAGATTGCTGCAGGAGCAAAACAGAGCGGAACTGCAAGATATGCGGAGACGAGCAGCAGCAAGAGATTGCTGCAGCGACAGGAGCGAAGCAGAGCGGAACCGCAAGAAATGTGGAGAGGAGTTGCAGCAAGGGATTGCTGCAGCAGGAGCAAAGCGGAACCGCAAGATATGTGGAGAGGAGCTGCAGCAAGTAATTGCTGCAGCGGCAGGAGCAAAGCAAAGTGGAACCGCAAGATATGCGGAGAGGAGCTGCAGCAAGAGATTGCTGCAGCAGCAGGAGCAAAGTAGAGATGAAACTGCAAGATATGCGGAGAGGAGCTGCAGCAAGAGATTGCTGCAGCTGCAGTAGTGAAGCAAAGCAGAACTGCAAGATATGCGGAGAGGAGCGGCAGCAAGAGATTGCTGCAGCTGCAGTAGTGAAGCAGAGCGGAACTGCAAGATATGCGGAGAGGAGCTGCAGCAAGAGATTGCTGCAGCTGCAGTAGCAAAGCAGAGCAGAACCGCAGGAGTGTGGACAAAAGGCAGAGACAGATACAGAGAGACCACAAGGCAAGACACAGCAGGGAAGAAACCACAGACAAGGAGACCAAGAGACAAAAGGTAGGACAAAGTTCAGACAAGGTAATGACACGAGACAAGGTACAGGGACAAAGACACCGGGACTAGGATATTCTGCCTCCTGGAGGGTGGACAAACAGGTACAAGGCAAAGCTAGGAGTGAGGCCTCCAAGATGGAGGAACAGAAAGCAAGACCTAGCAGCTCAGCAGCAAGACACTAACTGAGTTAACACATTGCACAGGCAAGATCCACAGCGTGGAGCTGCCTTAAATACTAGAGGGCTAATGGTAATTGGACAGTCAGGTCCATAAGAATCACAGAGTTCTGGCGCCACCCCCCTATGGACACAGCCAGTAGACATGCAGAGCAGAGATAAAAAGCAAGAGGTACAGAGCCTGGAGCTGGCAGCAGACAGAAATCACAGCATGACCTGGAGCAGTGAGCAAGTAGGTGTGTGAGGGATTGGAGGCCATGCAGTGATGCCAGCAGGGTTGATACAGTGGGTCACAGTCACAGCTATGGGGTCACGCTGACATCTGACAGCATGACACCAAAGCGCTCTGACCGACAGTGTTACAGGGGGTAGCTTTACCGCAGGTCACAATCACAGCTGCAGGGTCATGTTGACATCTGACAACATGACCCCGCAGCGCTCTGACCGACGGTCTTAGGCTAGTTTCACATTTGCGTCTTTGTGCGCAGCGCATCATGCGCATCCATGCGAATGCGTTATGCGTACCTATGTTTAACCCCTTAACGACCGCCGATATGCCTTTTAACGGTGGTCATTAAGGGTACTTAAACCACAGCGCCATTAATTAACGGCGCTGTGGAAAAAGCCTATAGCGCCCCCCAGAGGCGCATTTTCTCTGGGGTCTCGGCTACCGGGGGAAGCCGAGACCCCAGAGAACATGAATCGGGTCGGTTTTTACCGACACCAATGTTGCGATCGCCGTTATTAACCCTATAACGGCGATCGCAACAAAAAAAAAAACAATGTGCCATTTAATCTCTCTCTCCTCTGATGTCATCGGACATCAGAGCAGAGAGAAAAAGGGTCCCCGGGACCCCCACTGTGGCCCTCGAATCCTCCTTATGGCCCCAGGGCCCTCCGGTGTCCCCGGTGCCGGCGCCATGCTGCAAAATGGCGGGCGCATGAGTGGTGCGCCCGCCGTGAGGTGACGGGGGGATGGGCGATTTTCTCTGGGGTCTTGGCTGCCTGGGGTAGCCGAGACCCCAGAGAACATAATAGGGGCCCCCCCAGTCACCACTCTTTTGCGATCGCCATATAGCGGCGATCGCAAAAGAGAAATCACAGCCGCGATCCCTGCCTGTAAATTTCTCTCCCCTCTGATGTGATCGCACATCAGAGGGGAGAGAAATAGTGTCCCGGGACCCCCGATCTCACCCCCTGTACCTGCAGGGGTCCCGTGTCCTCCGATCCTCCCCTCTGTGTGGTCCGATCGTCCCCCTGGCCTCCATTCCTCCCCTGTCACACAGTGATCAAAATAAAAAAAACAGTACATAACCCCCCCATTTATCACCCCCTTAGTTAGGGACATATAATAAAAAATAGAAATTATATTTATTTTCATTTTTACGTTAGGGTTATAATTAGGGTTAGGGTTATAATTAGGGTTAGGGTTAGCATTAGGGTTAGGGTTATAATTCGGCTGGGTTCATACTGCGTTATGGCAGTCCGTTAGATGGACTGCGTTACACCGCGGTATAACGCGGTGTAACGCAGTCCGTTAACGCTGCCATTCACCCCCATTTGAGGGTGCATCGCGACGCATGCCGTAAAGCGGCATGCGTTTGCGACGTGCCATCATTCAGTGACGGAGCCTCGGATGCGGGCTGCAGCATCTGGGCTCCGTCTCCGCTAGCGCAGAGGAATCATCTGATGATTCCTCTGCGCTAGCTGTTGTGAATGGGTTTGAGATGAGTTCTGAGCAGAGGCTTCTGTCTGTCCAGGTGTTGACTCTGTTGTGGAGCGTATGCAACTGATTTGGGACCAGGTAATGGAGAGGTTATGATCAGGATGACTGGGTCTCTTTTTTGCCTTTGGCTGAGTTTGCTCTTAATAATAGGGCTAGCTCTGCCACTTTGATGTCTCCGTTTTTCTGTAATTCTGGGTTTCACCCTCGATTTTCTTCAGGACAGACGGAAACTCCAGTATTTGGTTAAATGGAGAAAATTTTAGATTCTCGTTTTTCTAGACGCAGAGAAAATCGAGGGTGAAACCCAGAATTACAGAAAAACGGAGACATCAAAGTAGCAGAGCTAGCCCTATTATTAAGAGCAAACTCAGCCAAAGGCAAAAAAGAGACCCAGTCATCCTGATCATAACCTCTCCATTACCTGGTCCCAAATCAGTTGCATATGCTCCACAACAGAGTCAACACCTGGACAGACAGAAGCCTCTGCTCAGAACTCATCTCAAACCCATTCACAACAGCTAGCGGGTATAGCATAACGCGATCGCGTTATGCTATACCGTTACCAGCCCGTCAACGCTATGTGTTGAACGGGCTGGTAAAACGCAAAATGAACCTAGCCTTAGGGTTAGGGTTATAATTAGGGTTATAATTAGGGTTAGGGTTACAATTAGGGTTAGGGTTAAAATTAGGCTTAGGGTTACAATTAGAGTTAGGGTTACAATTAAGGTTAGGGTTACAATTAGGGTTGGAATTAGGGTTGGGATTTAGGTTAGGATTAGGGTTGGGATTAGGGTTAGGGGTGTGTTGGGATTAGGGTTGGAGCTAGAATTGAGGGATTTCCACTATTTAGGCACATCAGGGGGTCTCCAAACACGACGTGGCGTTCAAAAAGTCAAAAGGCGCTCCCTCCCTTCCGAGCCCTGCCGTGCGCCCAAACAGTGGTTTACCCCAACATATGGGGTATCAGCGTACTCAGGACAAATTGCACACCAATTTTGGGGTTCTAATTTCTACTGTTACCCTTGGGAAAATAAAAAATAGCTGGCTAAAAAAATCATTTTTGAGAAAAAAATGATTTTTTATTTTCACAGCTCTGCGTTTATACATTTCTGTGAAACACTTGGGGGTTCAGAGTGCTCACCACACATCTAGATAAGTTCCTTAAGGGGTCTAGTTTCCAAAATGGGGTCACTTGTGGGGGGTTTCCACTGTTTAGACACATCAGGGGGTCTCCAAACACGACGTGGTGTTCAAAAAGTCAAATGGCGCTCCCTCCCTTCCGAGCCCTGCCGTGCGCCCAAACAGTGGTTTACCCCAACATATGGGGTATCAGCGTACTCAGGACAAATTGCACACCAATTTTGGGGTTCTAATTTCTCCTGTTACCCTTGGGAAAATAAAAAATAGCTCTACTAAAAAAATTCATTTTTGAGAAAAAAAATGATTTTTCATTTTCATGGCTCTGCGTTTATAAATTTCTGTGAAGCACTTGGGGGTTCAAAGTGCTCACCACACATCTAGATAAGCTCCTTGGGGGTCTAGTTTCCAAAATGGTGTCACTTGCAGGGGGTTTCTACTGTTTAGGCACATCAAGGGCTCTGCAAACACAACATGACGCCCGCAGAACATTCCATCAAAGTCTGCATTACAAAATGGCGCTCCTTCCCTTCCAAGCACTCCCATGCGCCCAAACAGTGGTTTCACCCCACATATGGGGTATCAGCGTACTCAGGAAAAATTGCACAACAACTTTTTGGGTCCAATTTCTCCTGTTACCCTTGGGAAAATAAAAAAAATAGCGGGCTAAAGAATCATTTTTGAGAAAAAAAATGATTTTTTATTTTCACGGCTCTACATTTATAAATTTCTGTGAAGCACTTGGGGGTTTAAAGTGCTCACCACACATCTAGATAAGTTCCTTAAGGGGTCTAGTTTCCAAAATGGTGTCATTTGTGGGGGTTTACACTGTTTAGGCGTATCAGGGGCTCTCCAAACGCGACATGGCGTCCAATTTCAATTCCAGCCAATTTTGGTTTGAAAAAGTCAAACGGCGCTCCTTCTCTTCCAAGCTCTGCCGTGCGCCCAAACAGTGGTCCCACCCCACATATGGGGTATCAGCGTGCTCAGGACAAATTTGACAACAACTTTTGTGGTCTAATTTCTCCTGTTACCCTTGGGAAAATAAAAAATTGGGGACTAAACGATCAGGTTTGTGGAAAAAATGTGACTTTTTATTTTCATGCCCAGGAGTTATAAACTTCTGTGAAGCACTTGGGGTTCAAAGTGCTCACCACACATCTATATAAGTTCCTTAGGGGGTCTAGTTTCCAAAATGGTGTCACTTGTGGGAGGTTTCCACTGTTTAGACACATTAGGGTCTCTACAAACGCGACATGGCGTCCAGCCAATTCTGAGTTGAAAAAGTCAAACGGCGCTCCTTCCCTTCCAAGCTCTGCCATGCACCCAAACAGTGGTTTACCCCCACATATGGGGTATCAGCATGCTCAAGACCAATTGTACAAAAACTTTTGGGGTCTTGTTACCCTTGGGAAAATAAAAATTGGATCTTTTTTGTGGAAAAAATATGATTTTTTATTTTCACGGTTCTATGTTATAAACTTCTGTGAAGCACTTGGAGGTTCAAAGTGCTCACCACACATCTAGATAAGTTACTTAGGGGGTCTAGTTTCCAAAATGGGGTCACTTGTGATGGGTTTCCACTGTTTAGACACATCAGGGCCTCTACAAACGGGACATGGTGTCCAGCCAATTCTGCTCTGAAAAAGTCAAATGTCGCTCCTTCCCTTGCGACCTCTGCCGTGCGCCCAAAAAGTGGTTTACCCCCACATATGGGGTATCGGCTTATTCAGGAGAAATTGCACAAAAATTTTGTGGTTCATTTTTTCTTTTAACAGTTGTGAAAATAAAAAAAATTGGTTCCGAATTAAAGTTTTTGCAAAAAAAGTTAAATGTTAATTTTTTCCTTCCACATTGCTTCAGTTCCTGTGAAACATAGAAAAAAAGGCTGCACTCAAGCATACTAAAGCATGACAACATGGAATACATGAAATTTAGAATAGCAATATTGCTATTCTAAATTTCATGTATTCCATGTGTTTTCATGCTTTAGTATGCTTGAGTGCAGCCTTTTTTTCTATGTTTTACATGGGGGTAGCTTCCCTTGGTTTGCACCTAGTTCACATTAGTCTGGATGTGCCAGTCAGGTTTTTTTGTCTATTGAATGTTAGCTTGCTGACCGAGCACTCCGCCCCCACCAGGTGGTGATTTTAATTACACCAGGTCCCTACTTTACATAAATGCAGGCATTGCTGACAGAGGTGCATATTCACCCAGAAATTCAGATATCAGCCTAATAGAGGTATGTTCACATTAGGTCAGGGACTCACCAGTATTGAGACCACCTTGACGATGGTTGGTGGGCTTTAAAATGTTTGGCCAAATGTTTATACTAAGCGTCTCAAATTTTTCCTTATACTCCAAAGCCATATTGCTATTCTAAATTTCATGTATTCCATGTTGTCATGCTTTAGTATGTTTGAGTGCAGCCTTTTTTTCTATGTTTTACATGGGGTAGCTTCCCTTGGTTTGCACCTAGTTCACATTAGTCTGGATGTGCCAGTCAGGTTTTTTTGTCTATTGAATGTTAGCTTGCTGACCGAGCACTCCGCCCCCACCAGGTGGTGATTTTAATTACATCAGGTCCCTACTTTACCCATAAATGCAGGCATTACTGACAGAGGTGCATATTCACCCAGAAATTCAGATATCAGCCTAATAGAGGTATGTTCACATTAGGTCAGGGACTCACCAGAAATGAGACCACCTTGACGATGGTTGGTGGGCTTTAAAATTTTGGCCAAATGTTTATACTAAGCGTCTCAAATTTTTCCTTATATCTCCAAAGCCATATTGCTATTCTAAATTTCATGTATTCCATGTTGTCATGCTTTAGTATGCTTGAGTGCAGCCTTTTTTTCTATGTTTTACATGGGGTAGCTTCCCTTGGTTTGCAACTAGTTCACATTAGTCTGGATGTGCCAGTCAGGTTTTTTTGTCTATTGAATGTTAGCTTGCTGACCGAGCACTCCGCCCCCACCAGGTGGTGATTTTAATTACATCAGGTCCCTACTTTACCCATAAATGCAGGCATTACTGACAGAGGTGCATATTCACCCAGAAATTCAGATATCAGCCTAATAGAGGTATGTTCACATTAGGTCAGGGACTCACCAGAAATGAGACCACCTTGACGATGGTTGGTGGGCTTTAAAATGTTTGGCCAAATGTTTATACTAAGCGTCTCAAATTTTTCCTTATATCTCCAAAGCCATATTGCTATTCTAAATTTCATGTATTCCATGTTGTCATGCTTTAGTATGCTTGAGTGCAGCCTTTTTTTCTATGTTTTACATGGGGGTAGCTTCCCTTGGATTGCACCTAGTTCACATTAGTCTGGATGTGCCAGTCAGGTTTTTTTGTCTTCAGTTCCTGTGAAGCACGTAAAGGGTTAATAAACTTCTTGAATGTGATTTTGAGCACCTTGAGGGGTGCAGTTTTTAGAATGGTGTCACATTTGGGTATTTTCTATCATAAACAAATGAAGAAGATAAGCAGTGGAATACACATAAAATAACCTTTATTCAATAAATATGAAACAACAAACAAAAACAGGTATATAGTGCATGAGAAAGCTGATAGCCACACTGGTGTCAGCACAGAACGCTAATCAAGGGACAGGGGTCCATCTATCCATCAATAAATAGCATTGTATAAACGCTGTCATAGTCACACCATGATAACACACACATCTTAATGCTCAATAGCCCATTAACATATCATAAGACCAGACATGGATGAAATGTACCTGTAACGGTGAGATGGAAACGGACCGCCAGCCCACCCCAACGCGCGTTTCGGAGCCTCACTCCTTCCTCAGGGGGCCTACTGTGGCACTGCTAATACTCTCTTATATAATAAACTTAATAGTGCCACCTAGTGACATCGCGTCATTAATCATATAACGCACATATGCAATTAATCACAAACTAATTACCTGTTACTAGCAGCGCCGCATAGAATGCCTTCCCCCCACCTACAGGACGCGCGTCCGCCATGGACGCCATCGCCGGAAATACGTGGGGCCCCACGTGACCGGAAGATGGACATCCAGTGGGAGGAACGCGAGTCATGAGGCAGGGGAAGCCGGCGCATGCGCATACCGAACTCATACAGCATGCAGCCATTTCTAAAAGGGGCAATGATCATCAAGGTATATATATAAAAAAATAGCGCCGTAATATGAACACATAGATAGTAATCACCTCTATATATATCTCTCTAATATGTCTATCATCACAAATAGATGGTATATCAAAACAGTACAACTCCCTTAATAATATATGCGCAAACAATATAACAAGCGGCAAAAAGTAACAAGCAGCCAGCTCAGATGTAATAATGAACACAATATATATAATAATAAAGATGAAAGAATGAAACACGAATATCACACATGGTCAAAATACAATAAACAGCATAATGAATGAAAGATCATGTTCAATTTCTGCAAAAATTGTGTTGATAGAAGCATTCATAAATACAGCGATGTCACTCCTCATGAAAATCACCAGATGATAACAGAAAATGAAAACTACAATAAAATAAAACAATTGTTAAAAAATCATAAAAGCAATGCGGACACCAGTATGTATATCTAAATGAGCAAAAAACGGTGATCATAGAAATGGGGCAAAAGATATATTCTCATTGAGGCCTTTTGGGCATATGGTATCAAGTGTCCAAATCCATTTGGATTCTAGTTGGCCCAACCTCTTAGTAAAATTGCCACCCCTGATATTAATGTTGAGCAGATCGATGCCACGTACTCTAAGCTGAGTACTATCACATTGATGAACGTCAAAGAAATGACGCGGTAACGTCTTGAGGGTGGCTGTATCCGTGCAAGAAGAGGCCGTCTGAATCCCCAAGACATGTTCACGAACGCGTACTTTAAGTTGTCTTGTCGTTAATCCCACATAAATGAGACCACACGGACATGTGGCATAGTAAATCACATAACGTGATACACATGTTATACGCTGTTTGATTTTATACTCTCTCAGACCATCGGCACTGAAAAAAGATGTACTGCGTTCGATATTGGGGCAGGTGACGCACTTCCCGCACGGAACACATCCACCAACCATTGTAAACCTATTCAGAAACGTGGGCGTAGGTGAGTATGAATAATGGCTCCTAACTAGGATATCACGCAAATTCGGTGCCCTACGGAACGCAACCATAGGGCGATCCGGCAGGAATTTTTTGATGATAGGATCCACCTTCAAAATTGGCCACGCTTTTACCAGGGCTGCTCGTACAAGTTTATGCTGAGGATGATAGGCCGTCACAAATCTGTTTGTCATGTGTATGAGTCCCATATAGAAGATAATTACGATTAGAATATTTGGCGCGATGGTACGCCTTTTTGAGTGAACGTCTAGAGTAACCACGGGCAAGAAAGCGAGTTTTTAATTCATCTGCTCGAATTTTAAAATCCTCATCAGTCGAACATATCCTCCGCAATCTGAGAAACTGCCCCACAGGAATAGCCCTGATCATGTGTTGTGGATGGCATGATGATGCATGTAACAAAACATTAGTGGCAGTTGTTTTTCGAAAAATGTCTGTCTTAATCAGACCCACACTGTCTCTTCGAATGGTCACATCCAGAAAATCAATATTATCTTTATCCCACACCGGGGTAAGACGTATGTTCATATTATTGCTGTTCAAAACTGATATAAATTGCAGAAGGTCGATGGAGGTGCCCTGTGTTATGTTTCGGTAGCTGAGGAGTGCAGGTAAAAAAGGCAATACACCAGAGCAGTTGGAATCTATGAGATTGCAGTACCCTGACTAACCACCGCAACTAGAGGCAGCCGTGGAGCGTTCCTACGTTGGTCCTAGACGCCTCGTCACAGCCTGAGAAACTAACTACACCTAAAGATAGAAATAGGAAAGCTATCTGCCCCGGAGCAGAACCCCAAAGATAATAGAAAGCCCCAAACATGTAATGGCGGTTAGACAAGAGGAAATACTGACACAGAAAGAAAATAGTATGAGCAAACGCTAGGGCCCAAACTATCTAAATAGAAAAGGACAGGAAGGGTACTTACTGCAATCCCAGAAAACCCTGAAAAACACCAACTCTACTAATTTCAAAATCACCTGAGATCACACGACCTCTACCACCTAAATTAGTTCTCTGGTGTAAGAAAATCAAAACAGCAGCCACTGAAAAAACTGGAAAAAGCAAAAGAACAAAACTCAGTGGCTGAACTAAACTGAGAGGGCAGAAGCCCCCGGAGGGGACCCAGAAGGCCCCCAAAGAAGTGCAGGACAAAATGCAAAAATATAGCAAAAACACAAAATAAGAAATTGTCTTATCTGATAGCAGGAGATGCAGACACGACACAGCAGGCTACAAGGGAAACTGGAAAGAAGGATTCAGACCAGAACAATTGATCACTGGCAACCCTGATGGGAAAATGACTCCCTTATATAAGACCAATCAGTAACACCTGATTCCCAGTCCTCACAATCCTCACTAGTACCGCTTGTAACCACCAGAGGGAGCCTCTGCTCAGAACTCATCTCAAACCCATTCACAACAGTACCCCCCCCTTGAGGAGGGGTCACCGAACCCTCATTTGAGCAACCAGGTCGGTCAGGATGAGTTCTATGATACGCACGGATAAGTCTCCTAGCATGGATGTCCGAAGCAAACACCCAAGAATTGTCTTCCTGACCATAACCTCTCCATTTAACCAAATACTGGAGTCTTCGTCTAGAAAAACGAGAATCCAATATTTTCTCAACCACATACTCCAGATTGCCCTCAACCAAAACAGGGTCAGGAGGCACAGCAGCAGGAACCACTGGCTCAACAAACCTCTTCAACAAGGACTTGTGGAACACGTTATGGATCTTAAATGTCCCTGGAAGAAGCAAACGAAAAGAAACAGGATTAATAATCTCCATGATCTTATAAGGTCCAATGAACCTAGGCTTAAATTTAGGAGATGCTACTCTCATAGGAATATTCTTTGAGGACAACCAGACCAAGTCCCCCACTTTAAACCGAGGACCATCAGTCCTATGCCGGTTAGCAAACCGCTGGGCCTTCTCCTGAGAG
>JARQOD010003836.1:0-44461 GCA_033576555.1 Oophaga sylvatica | reverse complement strand
CAAAAATGTTGAAAATAAAAAATATAATGCAAAATAAATCTGTGAAGGAGCAAAAATGTTGAAAAATATGGTGTCTCCACATGGACCCTATGTCAGTTCACAATATGTCTAGCAGTATTAAACCATAAAAACTCCTCTGTACATGATCCTTAAGCAAAATAAAAAAATATAATGCAAAATAAATCTTTGAAGGAGCAAAAATGTTGAAAAATATGGTGTCTCACATGGACCCTATATGTCAGTTCACAATATGTCTATCAGTATTAAACCATAAAAACTCCTCTGTACATGATCCTTAAGCAAAATAAAAAAATATAATGCAAAATAAATCTTTGAAGGAGCAAAAATGTTGAAAAATATGGTGTCTCACATGGACCCTATATGTCAGTTCACAATATGTCTATCAGTATTAAACCATAAAACTCCTCTGTACATGATCCTTAAGCAAAATAAAAAAAAAATATATAATGCAAAATAAATCTGTAAAGGAGCAAAAATGTTGAAAAATATGGTGTCTCACATGGACCCTATATGTCAGTTCACAATATGTCTATCAGTATTAAAACATAAAAACCCTCTGTACACGATCCTTAAGCAAAATAAAAAAAAAAAATATAATGCAAAATAAATCTGTGAAGGAGCAAAAATGTTGAAAAATATGGTGTCTCACAGTCAGGTCACCACTGCAAAAGGTCTCTCCCCACTATGTACTCCCTGTCAGTAAACGTTTTGGTGTCACAATTAGTTCAATATCGTTTTGGTTTCACAATTAGTTCAATGCTTGAAATGTCTTTGAGCTGTATTTATTTATTACAGTAAAATCATGATTATTTCTGGCAATAAACGTTTTTAATATGAATGATCTCTTATGCCTGTCATTTCCACACAGCTTCCCACAGAGTGGTAGTGTGGGAAGACCCTTCAGAAACCCATTGTTTTAAAATCACATTAGTGCATATTATATTTGCTAGAAACCTTCGGTTTTATGGGCACTGCTATCAGAATACACATAAATGTGTTGGTTTTAAAAGATCCCACTGACTATACACAATGCAATACTATTTACTGTTTGCCTGAATGGGCTATTTAGTATATGTGGTTTCTAACATGTCACAATAGCATCGACCTTCACTCATTCTATGGGCACTGCTATCAGAATACACATAAATGTGTTGGTTTTAAAAGATCCCACTGACTATACACAATGCAATACTATTTACTGTTTGCCTGAATTACCGTAGCATCGACCTTCACTCATTCTGACAATTCCAAACCTTGTACACACACCTTGATACATTAAACTACACTATAGGGATGAAGGACAGTTTTCTTGAAGTGCTCTATCTGTGAAAACACTGTTAGAAATGAGGGCTATACACAAGGGGTGCCAAGCAGCATTCAGGTATGATCTCACATCTATGGCAATGCTTTTTTAATATAGTTCCTCATATGGATGTGCTAATTGACTTCATATGCCCGCCCAGTATGTATTGTGAGCTCTGCACTCGCATGCTAACATCATTATATTAGCATCTGTGATGGAGAAGTTACTTTATTGATATACCAGCTTCATTGAGATACTTATAATCCTATATATAGTGCATATATGTCTGCCTATTGGGGGAGTATTGTGAGTTACATAGACTGCTATTATCGTTATAACATATAAGATATGGAGATGTGCACTATTATATATTGATTTGAATGTAGTTCCAGACATCTCTAACAGAGAGTGTTAGAAATCACCTTTACATTCAGCCATATCAGTTCCAAACTTTTACACATTTACTGGGGACATTTATACAAGCCTGCTAGAAATGAGCTTTACATACATTTACTGATGGATTCTAATACAGACATTTACTGGGTGCTTCTAATACAAACCCTTTACAGTTCATGTCAGTGCACAAATAGGGCACTCTCTGCTAGAAAATAGCTTTACATCTACGGATGGAGTTAAAACTACCCTTTAATACAGTAAAACTCTGAGAGCTGCTATGGTTGACACTGATAGCTAACGCATAACTAATATTTGATTGGCCAACTATACACAACTGCTTTTTAATATAGCCCCTCATATGGATGTGCTAATTGACTTCATATGCACGCACAGTATGTATTGTGAGCCCTGCACTCGCATGCTAACATCATTATATTAGCATCTTGATGGGGAAATTACTTTATTGATATACATGCTTCATTGAGATACTTATAATCCTATATATAGTGCATATATGTCTGCCTATTGGGGGATATTGTGAGTTACATAGACTGCTATTATCGTTATAACATATAAGATATGGAGATGTGCACTATTATATATTGATTTGAATGTAGTTCATACCTGTCTGCATTTGGCTATTTTTCTGCATGCTGTATATCCCACTCTTTTGGATTTTTATCCATGATAATGTATTTTAGACCTTAATAAAAATTGTTGACTTTTCCACACAAAAGACGGATCACAGAACTTGTCCTGTGTGAAACACACACATAGATAAATTACCTCTATGGTGCAGTAAATATGTATATCTTTGTACCATGTTAGCCAGTAGATAGAAAAATATTTAGACTTCTAACAACAGTATAAAATCAAGATTCACTCTTTATTTCACTAAAAATCCTTATATACTAGTTATATACAGAAGTCTGTATTTAACTAGAACTCCTTATACAATTACTGGGTCCTTAAAACTTTCTCTCCTCTGCTAGAAAATAGCTTTACATTTACTGATGGATTCTAATACAGACATTTACTGGGTGGACCAGATTTCACAGCCTGAGCAAAGTTCAGCCACAGATTTCCCAGCCTGAGCAAAGTTCAGCCAGGGGGCGTGACGACCTGGATCAAGCTGACAGGGAGACGGATAAATGATAGGGGGCGTGTCGACCTGTCAAATTGAGTTTGACGAATACTATACCTCCTATACTACTCACATCTCTTCCTGTCTGACAGATTGGGGTCAATTGAGCGTGTCCTCTTTTGGGCACGCTATATTGACGATACTTTTTTGTCTGGCAGGGCACCTCCATCGACCTTCTGCAATTTATATCAGTTTTGAACAGCAATGATATGAACATACTCTTACCCCGGTGTGGGATAAAGATAATATTGATTTTCTGGATGTGACCATTCGAAGAGACAGTGTGGGTATGATTAAGACAGACATTTTTCGAAAAACAACTGCCACTAATGTTTTGTTACATGCATCATCATGCCATCCACAACACATGATCAGGGCTATTCCTGTGGGGCAGTTTCTCCGATTGCGGAGGATATGTTCGACTGATGAGGATTTTAAAATTCGAGCAGATGAATTAAAAACTCGCTTTCTTGCCCGTGGTTACTCTAGACGTTCACTCAAAAAGGCGTACCATCGCCCCAAATATTCTAATCGTAATGATCTTCTATATGGGACTCATACACATGACAAACAGGGCGTGTCTAGATTTGTGACGGCCTATCATCCTCAGCATAAACTTGTACGAGCAGCCCTGGTAAAAGTGGGGCCAATTTTGAAGGTGGATCCTATCATCAAAAAATTCCTGCCGGATCGCCCTATGGTTGCGTTCCGTAGGGCACCGAATTTGCGTGATATCCTAGTTAGGAGCCATTATTCATACTCACCTACGCCCACGTTTCTGGATAGGTTTACAATGGTTGGTGGATGTGTTCCGTGCGGGAAGTGCGTCGCCTGCCCCAATATCGAACGCAGTACATCTTTTTTCAGTGCCGATGGTCTGAGAGAGTATAAAATCAAACAGCGTATAACATGTGTATCACGTTATGTGATTTACTATGCCACATGTCCGTGTGGTCTCATTTATGTGGGATTAACGACAAGACAACTTAAAGTACGCGTTCGTGAACATGTCTTGGGGATTCAGGCGGCCTCTTATTGCACGGATACAGCCACCCTCAAGACGTTGCCGCGTCATTTCTTTGACGTTCATCAATGTGATAGTACTCAGCTTAGAGTACGTGGCATCGATCTGCTCAACACTAATATCAGGGGTGGCAATTTTACTAAGAGGTTGGGCCAACTAGAATCCAAATGGATTTGGACACTTGATACCATATGCCCAAAAGGCCTCAATGAGAATATATCTTTTGCCCCATTTCTATGATCACCGTTTTTTGCTCATTTAGATATACATACTGGTGTCCGCATTGCTTTTATGATTTTTTAACAATTGTTTTATTTTATTGTAGTTTTCATTTTCTGTTATCATCTGGTGATTTTCATGAGGAGTGACATCGCTGTATTTATGAATGCTTCTATCAACACAATTTTTGCAGAAATTGAACATGATCTTTCATTCATTATGCTGTTTATTGTATTTTGACCATGTGTGATATTCGTGTTTCATTCTTTCATCTTTATTATTATATATATTGTGTTCATTATTACATCTGAGCTGGCTGCTTGTTACTTTTTGCCGCTTGTTATATTGTTTGCGCATATATTATTAAGGGAGTTGTACTGTTTTGATATACCATCTATTTGTGACGATAGATATATTAGAGAGATATATATAGAGGTGATTACTATCTATGTGTTCATATTACGGCGCTATTTTTTTATATATATACCTTGATGATCGTTGCCCCTTTTAGAAATGGCTGCATGCTGTATGAGTTCGGTATGCGCATGCGCCGGCTTCCCCTGCCTCATGACTTGCGTTCCTCCCTCTGGATGTCCATCTTCCGGTCACGTGGGGCCCCACGTATTTCCGGCGATGGCGTCCATGGCGGACGCGCGTCCTGTAGGTGGGGGGAAGGCATTCTATGCGGCGCTGCTAGTAACAGGTAATTAGTTTGTGATTAATTGCATATGTGCGTTATATGATTAATGACGCGATGTCACTAGGTGGCACTATTAAGTTTATTATATAAGAGAGTATTAGCAGTGCCACAGTAGGCCCCCTGAGGAAGGAGTGAGGCTCCGAAACGCGCGTTGGGGTGGGCTGGCGGTCCGTTTCCATCTCACCGTTACAGGTACATTTCATCCATGTCTGGTCTTATGATATGTTAATGGGCTATTGAGCATTAAGATGTGTGTGTTATCATGGTGTGACTATGACAGCGTTTATACAATGCTATTTATTGATGGATAGATGGACCCCTGTCCCTTGATTAGCGTTCTGTGCTGACACCAGTGTGGCTATCAGCTTTCTCATGCACCATATACCTGTTTTTGTTTGTTGTTTCATATTTATTGAATAAAGGTTATTTTATGTGTATTCCACTGCTTATCTTCTTCATTTGTTTATGTGCCTAGCAATTGCAGTGTTTCATACATTGTCCTTGTATTCACACATATATATATAGCTACCGTAGCTATTTTTCTATGATTGGGTATATATGTACATATATATATATGTGATGATTGGTGTTATTGCATTCTCTTATTTTCTATCATGTAGACCCCTCAAAGTGACTTCAAATGTGATGTGGTCCCTAAAATAAAAATGGTGTTGTAAAAATGAGAAATCGCTGGTCAACTTTTAACCCTTATAACTTCGTAACAAAAAAAAATTTTGTTCCCAAAATTGTGCTGATGTAAAGTAGACATGTGGGAAATGTTATTTATTAAGAAATTTGTGTGACATATCTCTCTGATTTAAGGGCATAAAAATTTAAAGTTTTAAAATTGTTAAATTTTCAAAATTTTCGCCATATTTCCGTTTTTTTCATAAATAAACACAAGTCATATCAAAGAAATTTTACCACTAACGTGAAGTACAATATGTCACGAAAAAACATTCTCAGAATCAGCTGGATTCGTTAAAGCGTTCTAGAGTTATAACCTCATAAATTGACAGTGGTCAGAATTGTAAAAATTGGCCCTGTCATTAAGCTGCAAAATGGCTCTGTCACTAAGGGGTTAACATGGTGTACGCATGGTCTTGCGTTTGCATGCATTTGTCTGCTTTTTCGTGCGCATTCGTTTTTTCCAGGTGTGCGTCTAGATGCGCGAGACGCAACTTGTTGCATTTTTGGGTGCGCCCAAAGGCGTAAAAAAAATCACACACGGAATGCATCAAAACAACACATTACCGTCTATGCGTTTGTGTATGAATGTGTTTTAAGAGTAAACATGTCTAGACACTGGTTAAAACCACCACCTACACAAACAAACATTATCAGCAAATGGGATAATGTGACACAGGAAACAGCTGAAAAATCTGAAGAATTCAGCTGTAACAGGGTCTATATAAAGAATTCCCATGACACACGCCCACTGGTGTCCCATTGGTGGGGTCTGTTTCAAGGATTTTCCTCCTGTGAAATGTGACACCTAGAGAACGCATGCTTATAAAAGAAACGCAAACACTGCGTTTTTTTGTCGTCATGCGTACCCTGATGCGAATAAAAATGCGTTTGCATGCGTTTTTGCATGTGTATGCCCTTGCGCACGATGCGCTCTGCACAAAGACGCAAATGTGAAACTAGCCTTTACCTGCGGTAGCGTTACTGCCGATAAGAAGTTCTATGCCGTTGTTTCCCATGCTGTCACAATGATGACAGCGTGGGAAAAACCATAGGAAACCGGTAAAAACGCAAACAAAAACTCAGCAAATCCTCAAACATTTTTATGCCTGCGTTTTTGCTGCAGATTTGACTGACTCATTTGAAGTCAATGGGTGAAAAACACTGCAGAAACGCACAAAGAATTGACAAGCTGCAGAAAAAAACGCACTGCAAATACTCAAAGGAAATTTACTGATCATGTGCACAACACTTCAGGATTGTCATTGAATTAGCTTGCATAAGGATTCCATAGCGTTTTTGGACCATTTCCGCGCCGAAAAAATGCATAAAAAACGCACAGTGTGCACACAGCCTTAATGTACTGATAGTGGTTCTGGTAATGTATTCATGAACTGATGGCGTTTTTGGCGATGCATTTATCTTCTGATGTTGGTTCCGGTGCCATATTCATCTACTGATGTTATTTATTTACAGATGATTGTTCTAATGATGATTTTAGTATTGCATTCATTTACTGAATATACAGTCATGGCCAAAAGTTTTGAGAATGACACAAATATTAATTTTTACAAAGTCTACTGCTTCACTTTTTCTAATGGCAATTTGCATATACTCCAGAATGTTATAAAGAGTGATCAGCTTAACAGCAATTACTTGCAAAGTCAATATTTGGCTAGAAAATGAACTTTATCCCCAAAACACATTTCAACATCATTGCAGCCCTGCCTTAAAAGGACCAGCTAACCTCTTTTCAGTGATTGCTCCATTAATACAGGTGTGGGTGTTGATGAGGACATGGCTGGAGATCAATCTGTCATGATTAAGTAAGAATGACACCACTGGACACTTTAAAAGGAGGCTGGTGCTTGGCATCATTGTTTCTCTTCTGTTAACCATGGTTATGTCTAAAGAAACACATGCAGTCATCATTGCAATGCACAAAAATGGCCTAACAGGGAAGAGTATCGCAGCTAGAAAGATTGCACCTCAGTCAACAATCTATCGCATCATCAAGAACTTCAAGGAGAGAGGTTCCATTGTTGCCAAAAAGGCTTCAGGGCGCCCAAGAAAGACCAGCAAGAGCAAGGACCGTCTCTTAAAAGTGTTTCAGCTGCGGGATCGAGCTACCAGCAGTGCAGAGCTTGCTCAGGAATGGCAGCAGGCAGGTGTGAGTGCATCTGCACGCACTGTGAGGCGGAGACTCTTGGAGCAAGGCCTGGTCTCAAGGAGGGCAGCAAAGAAGCCACTTCTCTCCAGAAAAAACATCATGGACAGACTGATATTCTGCAAAAGGTACAGGCAGTGGACTGCTGAGGACTGGGGTAAAGTTATTTTCTCTGATGAATCCCCTTTTCGATTGTTTGGGACATCAGGAAAACGCCTCATTCGGAGAAGACAAGGTGAGCGCTACCACCAGTCTTGTCTCCTGCCAACTGTTAAGCATCCTGAAACCATTCATGTGTGGGGTTGCTTCTCAGCCAAGGGAATCGGCTCTCTTACAGTCTTGCCTAAAAACACAGCCATGAATAAAGAATGGTACCAGAATGTCCTCCAAGAGCAACTTCTCCCAACCCTCCAAGAGCAGTTTGGCGATCAACAATGCCTTTTCCAGCATGATGGAGCACCTTGCCATAAAGCAAAGGTGATAACTAAATGGCTCAGGGAACAAAACATAGAGATTTTGGGTCCATGACCTGGAAACTCCCCAGATCTTAATCCCATTGAGAACTTGTGGTCAATCATCAAGAGACGGGTGGTCAAACAAAAACCTAAAAATTCTGACAAAATGAAAGCATTGATTGTGCAAGAATGGACTCTATCAGTCAGGATTTGGTCCAGAAGTTGATTGAGAGCATGCCAGGGAGAATTGCAGAGGTCCTGAAGAAGAAGGGTCAACACTGCAAATATTGACTTGCTGCATTAACTCATTCTAACTGTCAATATAGCTATTGTTACTCATATGTTTGCAATTATTATATTTCTGTCTGTGATAAAAACATCTGTCAAACACACATAAAAACCAGAGGGCAGCAGATCATGTGAAAATATAATATTTGTGTCATTCTCAAAACTTTTGGCCATGACTGTAGTACCAGAGCAACCATCACTACATGAATACATCAAAAGAACCACTATTTGTACATGAATACATCACCAGAACCACTATCCATACAGGAACATGGCATCAGGAGCACCATCAGTTTTGTTGCATGACGGATATAAAAAAAAAACCGTCAGCCATATCCCTTTATCTATAATGGGGTCTGTTTAGTTTCCATTTGGATATCTGCCAATTGCTGGACATCATAAATGAAAGATGATCAAACAATGAATGATTCTATATCTAACTTTGAAACCAAAATCCCTCACATTCCTAAAATACACTTTTTTTTTACTATTGCTGGTATTTTGGGGTAAAATAAATAATAATTCTAGTGGAAGTGGTCTCCAAACCAGAAGGAAGGGTTGTTAGAGGCCCTGTTACCTTATTCTATGACCCATTCCTTTACTTAGGGACTGGGGTATCATCGGCTTCATCTGCCTCTTTATTTTTAACTAGCTGAAGAGTCCGACGTTGCCCGGGCATAGTAAATAACTGTAATGTAAGGAGTACAGTTCATATAGCGTCTTGTGCTTGGGTGCGATGAAAATACATGAGACACAGGTTTGATATAGAAGGTCTTGTATTACTTCATACAAGTGGCAAAAATAGTCACACAGTTTGCAGATACAGAAACAGGAGACACAGCAGGCCAGAGTAACTTAAGCTCAGCAATCACTCTCCACAACAGGTTCAGGATCTTCTTCTCTGTTACCGTAAGTCCATGCAAACGTGGATCTTTCAGAGAGCAGGGTTCCAGAGTCCACAAGTGTTCAGAGTTCCTCAGTAGGAATAGCTGGAGTACATAGTCCAAGGCTTCCAGGAGTCAGGTCACAGGTTCACTGCAGGCTAGATTCTGAAGCACTGATTGCTCAGCTGTGGCTGCTTAAGAAAGCAAGAGGGAGAGAATCAGGGCGGGAACATGAAAGCTGAAAACTCCATATTGACTGAGGGCAAGATAGCTGCAGCAAGACAGAAAGCAAAATGGCAGACGGAAAACTGAGTTTCAAGAACATGTACAAAGAACCTTACATTACTCCCCCCTTAGGGACAACCTCCGGATGGCCTCAGACCAGGCTTGTCTGGGTACCTCTGATGAAACTGGCGGAGCAAACGAGGAGCATTAACGTTATTGACTGGTTCCCATGAGTTGTCCTCCACTGGGTAGCCCTGCCATTTAATCAAATATTGTAACTGATTTCTGTATAACCTGGAATCTAGAATTCTTTCCACCACAAATTCTTCCTGACCATCGACTAGCACTGGGTCAGGGCAAGGAGAAGAACGTCCAGGAAACGTATTGGGTGTTGCAGCCTTTAGTAGGGATACATGAAAGACAGGGTGGATTCTCATAGTTCTAGGCAATTGAAGACGACAAGCAACGGCACTTATAATTTTACTGATTTTATAGGGTCCAATGTACTTATGTCCCAACTTAGACGATGGAATCCTTAACTTAAGATTTCTGGTTGACAGCCAGACCAGGTCTCCTACCTTGAAAGCTGGTGCAGGTTTACGAAATTTATCTGCTGCTTTCTTGTACCTTTCCTGAGCCAATTCCAGATTCTCCTTTAGAAGATCCATATTCTTCTGTAAAGACGTGATTCTTTCGGCCACTGCTGGTAAAGGCGTTTCTATGGGAAATCGTGGTAGAATGTTAGGATGATAACCTAGATTAGAGTAAAAAGGAGACTGCTTAGTGGAGGCGCTCTGAGAGTTGTTATAAGAGAACTCAGCCAATGGAAGTAGATCCACCCAATCATCCTGTAGGTGGCAGATAAAGCAGCGGAGATACTGCTCCAGAGTTTGATTGGTTCGTTCGGTCTGTCCATTAGTCTGGGGATGAAAAGCAGAAGAAAGGTTTACTTTAATGTCCAATGCTGCACAGAAATTTTGCCAAAACCTTGAAGTGAATTGCACCCCTCGATCCGAAATAACCTCATCCGGTACTCCATGTAAATGAAACACATCTTTAATCATCAAATCTGATGTCTGTTTTGCAGTGGGTAAGCCGACACAAGGAATAAAATGAGCTGCCTTTGTTAAACGATCAACCACCACTAGAATGGTGTTTTTCCCTTGAGAGGTTGGTAACTCCACAATGAAGTCCATAGAAATGGATCCCCACGGGCGGGACGGGGTGGGAAGAGGTTGTAACAGACCAGTTGGTGAGGAGCGAGGTGTTTTGCATCTTGCACAGACTTCACATGAAGTGACATAGTTTAAAACATCCTTCCTGCAAGTGGGCCACCAAAAGAAACGAGAAAGAAATTCCTGTGTCTTTAGAATTCCTCTATGCCCAGCTATCTTGGAATCGTGAATGAGTTGCAATACTCTCAATCTGACTGTTTCAGGAATATACAGACGTTGTCCCAGAATCCACACACCATTCTTAAAGACAAGACTTACGTCCCTTGGGGGTTGTGCCAACAAGGAATCCGCATGGTATGCTTCCTTGATGTCCTTAAGTAGGTCTTGATTATGAATCACTCCCAGGAATCTAGAGTCAGGAAGAATAGTCTTAGGAGGAGCAAGTGGACGGGTCTCTGCTGAATGAATCCTAGAGAGTGCATCAGCCTTTCCATTGCGCGATCCTGGTCTATAAGAAATGATAAAATTAAATTGGTTTAAGAAAAGATTCCAGCGAGCCTGACGAGGAGTCAGGCACTTAGCCGACCTGATAAACTCAAGGTTACGATGATCTGTCAGGACGACTATTTGCTGTGCAGCTCCCTGAAGAAGGTGTCTCCATTCTTTGAAGGCGGCAATAATGGCCAACAACTCTCTATTGCCCACATCGTAGTTCCTCTCAGCCGAAGACAACTGCTGGGAAAAGAAGGCACAGGGATGCAAGACATTCTTCTCACCTGTTCTCTGAGAGAGTATAGCTCCAACGGCACAGTCTGAAGCATCCACCTCTATTATGAAGGCAAGTTCGGGGTTGGGATGTACCAAGATAGGTGCGGTGGTAAATTTATCTTTTAGACGAGAAAATGCTTCCTGGGCTTGGGGAGTCCAGGAGAACCTAGACTCTTTCCGGGTAAGTTGGGTGATTTGTGACACTACCTCAGAGAAATTCCTAATGAAACGTCTATAGAAATTGGCAAACCCGATGAAGCGCTGCACCTCCTTCACATTTCTAGGACTTGGCCAATCCTTGATGGCTTGGGTCTTACTTCCATCCATACTAATTCCTTGTGTAGACAGTACATACCCCAGAAATTGAATTTCGGTCCTATGGAATTCACACTTTTCAAGTTTGATGTAAAGATGGTTTTGTCTTAGACGTTCCAAGACCATTCTCACATGTCCATGATGTTCCTCTGTGGAGTTAGAAAAAATTAGAATATCATCCAAATAAATCACCACGAATGTATCTAGGAGATCCCTGAAGATGTCATTCACCAAGTGTTGGAAAGTGGCTGGGGCGGTACTCAGACCAAAAGGCATAACTAGATATTCAAAGTGTCCATAGCGTGACCTGAATGCAGTCTTCCATTCATCCCCAGGTCTAATACGGACCAAGTTATAGGCCCCACGGAGATCCAATTTAGAGAAAATTTTGGCATGCCGCACTCTCTCCAATAACTCAGGGATTAAAGGCAATGGATAACGGTTTCTAATAGTAACCTTATTGAGTTCCCTATAGTCTACGCAGGGTCTCAGAGATCCATCTTTCTTCTTCACAAAGAAGATGGGTGCACCTGCAGGAGATGAAGAGGGGCGTATGAAGCCCTTGGCTAGATTCTCGTCTATGTAATCCTTTAAAGCCTTTAGCTCAGGCCCCGCCAGGGGGTAGATCTTACCAAAAGGTATCTCTGCTCCAGGCAATAATTCAATTGGACAATCATATGGACGGTGAGGGGGAAGCTGGTCAGCGTTCTTCTTGTCACATAAATCCACATAGTCCTGGTATACAGCTGGTTGTTCAGGGACTGACATGGTTCCTTTAGGAACAGAGCAAGCTGAAACTTCTGGACTCATCTGTTTCTCTGGAAAGTGTAATTCCTTGGTCTCCCAGTTAATGGTAGGGTTCTGAGCCTGCAGCCATGGTAGCCCTAGAATAATGGGAAAGTGGGGAGAAGAGATAAGCATAAAGGACAGTTTCTCTTGATGATCTTTACCCATAAGGACCCTTAAAGGCTCTGTTTCCTGATCCACTGGTCCAGAGGTCAGCAGGGAGCCATCCACAGTTTCCATCTGTACTGGAGTAGCCTTCTTCACTGAACGTATCCCCTGTTTCAGAGCAAAGGAGACATCCATAAAATTCCCACTTGCCCCTGAGTCGATCATAGCAGAGCTAGACACCCAGACTGAGTCAACCAGAGTTTGATGGAAAGGAAGCAATGAGAATTGTTTTTCCTACAACTCAGCTGGGACACCGCTGAGGAAACTTGAAAAATTGCAGCGTTTACACAGTCATCGTCCTCAGAAGTAACGGAGTTTAAGTCCGAGAAATCAAGATCTGTTGCTGCAGATCTCTCTGGAGCCTGAGGCTCGGACCTGACAGATCTCCTCTCGCAACACTCACAGTGAATGAGTGCTGCAGTAGTCTTACGAGAACGGCTGGGGCAGTTTATAATGAAGTGCCCTGACTTACCACAATAGAAACATAGATTTTCCTTAAAACGATGTTCCTTGCGTGCATCACTAACCCGTCTTTGTAAAGAGTCTACCTGCATGGGTTCAGGTTCAGGTTCCCGTGTGATCCTACTCAAAGGTTCCTTAGCTGGGGAGGAAGGTAGGAAAAGGTTAGTGCGATTGCTTTCGAACCATCTCTCTTGCCTGCGTTCAGTCAGGCGAGCATCAATACGGATGCAGAAGTTAATAAAGTCACCTAACGCAGTGGGAGGGTCGGCACGAGCAAGTTCATCCTTAATTAGTGGAGACAACCCCTTTCGAAAAATAGATTTTTTGGCTGAACTGTCCCAGGTGGTATCAAGGGCCCATCTCCTGAAATCCAAGGCATATTCGGCTACCGAGTGCTTACCTTGGCGCAAAGATAACATGGCTGCTTCAGCTGTTGCACCTCGATTGGGGTCATCAAACACCTGCCCCATGGCTGAAATAAAAGCATCAAGGTGATTCAAACAATCATCCTCAGTCTCAATCAGAGGGTTTGCCCACATCAAAGCCTTGTTGGTAAGCAACATGATTATAGTAAGCACTTTGGATCGTTCAGTGGGAAATTGTGAAGCATGTGCAGAAAAAAACAGATTGCATTGGTTAATAAATCCCCTGAATTTTTCACGTTCACCGCCAAAACGAAAAGGGGGCAACTTGGGAATCCCAGAACTTGGGGCTACGGCAGGAGCCTGGACTCGCTCCTCTAGAACCTCAATCCTGGCTCGCAAATCCTGGGCAGTCTGTCCAAACACTTGCAAATTGTGATTAGTGAGGTCCTGTAGGTTTGTAAAACGGGTTTTTATAGTCTGTAAATCTGCAAGGATATTATCAGTCACTCCGCAAAGTTCCTTTATGCGGGCCTCCATTTTCCAGATCTTTTAAGACAGGAGTACTGGAAGGAGAGGAGAAAAGAGAAAAAAAAAAAAACAAAACAATAGTGTTTACCTGTGGTAACACTGCAAAGAGAAAAAAAAAAATTAAGGGAACTGCTCACCTGGAATGGTTGTGAGAAGTCACAACCACTATTATCACAGAAGTTCAACCGGACATCTGATATCCACAGTTACAGCAGACACAAAAAGAGGGAAGAGAAAAAAAAACAATAGTGTTTACCTGTGGTAACACTGCAGAAAAAAAAAAAAACTTAAGGGAATTGCTCACCTGGAATGGTTGTGAGAAGTCACAACCACTGTCATCACAGAAAGTACAACTGGACGTCTGATATCCACAGTTACAGCAGACACAGCCTTCCCAGACCCAGCAGACACTAACGTTTTGGCTTCAGAATCTTGTAATGTAAGGAGTACAGTTCATATAGCGTCTTATGCTTGGGTGCGATGAAAATACATGAGACACAGGTTTGATATAGAAGGTCTTGTATTACTTCATACAAGTGGCAAAAATAGTCACACAGTTTGCAGATACAGAAACAGGAGACACAGCAGGCCAGAGTAACTTAAGCTCAGCAATCACTCTCCACAACAGGTTCAGGATCTTCTTCTCTGTTACCGTAAGTCCATGCAAACGTGGATCTTTCAGAGAGCAGTGTTCAGAGTTCCTCAGTAGGAATAGCTGGAGTACATAGTCCAAGGCTTCCAGGAGTCAGGTCACAGGTTCACTGCAGGCTAGATTCTGAAGCACTGATTGCTCAGCTGTGGCTGCTTAAGAAGCAAGAGGGAGAGAATCAGGGCGGGAACATGAAAGCTGAAAACTCCATATTGACTGAGGGCAAGATAGCTGCAGCAAGACAGAAAGCAAAATGGCCGACGGAAAACTGAGTTTCAAGAACATGTACAAAGAACCTTACAATAACTGTGGTTAGTTATAACAAATTATAATGATTATATTGCACATAAAAACATTTCACATCATATATTCAACACTACAGATTTGCAACACAAATTAACTAAACGATTACCCAAGTATTGATAGTATTTTATTTTCAACTCATTCAAGAGCCTTTTGATAAACATTTTTGATTTTTCCTTTCAGTGCAAAGATGAACAGATTTTTGGCAGTTCCAACTCTTGGACAGGCCACGTAAAGTTGACCATGAGAAAAGCATGGATATTGCAAATTGATCCCAACTACTTTCAAGGACTGCCCCTTAGCCTTGTTAATTGACATTGCAAATGCCGGTCGAAGTGGAAACTGGAGGCGTTTAAAATCAAAAGGCAAATCAGATGGAATGAGTGGAATTCTTGAAATGAAAATGTCACTCCTATGGCACATCCTGTTGCTGAGCTGTGTATCTAATCCTATCCTGTGTGATACCGTCTGCTGAGCTGTGTATCTAATTCTGTCCTGTGTGATCCTGTCTGCTGAGCTGTGTATCTAATCCTGTCTTGTGTTATACTGTCTGCTGAGCCATGTATCTAACCCTATCCTGTGGGAAACTGTCTCCTGAGCTGTGTACCTAATGCTATCCTGTGTGATACTGTCTCCTGAGCTGTGTATCTAATCCTATCCTGTGTGATACTGTCTCCTGAGCTGTGTATCTAATCCTATCCTGTGTGATACTGTCTCCTGAGCTGTGTATCTAATCCTATCCTGTGTGATACTGTCTCCTGAGCTGTGTATCTAATCCTATCCTGTGTGATACCGTCTGCTGAGCTGTGTATCTAATCCTATCCTGTGTGATACTGTCTGCTGAACTGTGTATCTAATACTATCCTGTGTGTTACTGACTGCTGAACCGTGTATCTAATCCTATCATGTGTGATACAGTCTGCTGAGCCGTGTCTCTAATCCTATCCTGTGTGATACTGGCTGCTGAGCCGTGTATCTAATCCTATCCTGTGTGTTACTGCATACTGAGCCGTGTATCTAATCATATCCTGTGTGATAGAGTCTGCTGAGCTGTTTATCTAATCCTATCCTGTGTGACAGTCTGCTGAGCTGTGTATCTAATCCTAACCTGTGTGTTACTGTCTGCTGAGCTGTGTATCTAATCCTATCCTGTGTGATACTGTCTGTTGAGCCGTGTCCCTATCCTTTGTGATACAGTCTGCTGAGCCATGTTTCTAATCCTATCCTGTATGACACAGTCTGCTGAGCTGTGTATCTAATCCTATCCTTGTGATACAGTCTTCTGAGCCATGTATCTAATCCTATCCTGTGTGATACTGTCTGCTAAGCCGTGTTCCTATCCTTTCTGATACAGTCTGCTGAGCCATGTATCTAATCCTATCCTGTATTACACAGTCTGCTGAGCTGTGTATCTAATCCTATCCTGTGTGATAAGTCTTCTGAGCCGTGTATCTAATCCTATCCTGTGTGATACTGTCTGCTGAGCCATGTATCTAATCCTTTCCTGTGTGATACAGTCTGCTGAGCCATGTATCTGATCCTATCCTGTGTGATACTGTCTGCTGACCTGTGTATCTAATTCTATCCTGTGTGATACTGACTGCTGAATCGTGTATCTAATCCTATCCTGTGTGATACTGTCTGCTGACCTGTGTATCTAATTCTATCCTGTTGATACTGACTGCTGAATCGTGTATCTAATCCTATCCTGTGTGATACAGTCTTCTGAGCCATGTATCTAATCCTATCCTGTGTGATACTGTCTGCTAAGCCGTGTTCCTATCCTTTCTGATACAGTCTGCTGAGCCATGTATCTAATCCTATCCTGTATTACACAGTCTGCTGAGCTGTGTATCTAATCCTATCCTGTGTGATAAGTCTTCTGAGCCGTGTATCTAATCCTATCCTGTGTGATACTGTCTGCTGAGCCATGTATCTAATCCTTTCCTGTGTGATACAGTCTGCTGAGCCATGTATCTGATCCTATCCTGTGTGATACTGTCTGCTGACCTGTGTATCTAATTCTATCCTGTGTGATACTGACTGCTGAATCGTGTATCTAATCCTATCCTGTGTGATACTGTCTGCTGAGCCTTGTATCTAATCCTATCCTGTATGATACTGTGTGCTGAACTGTGTATCTAATCCTACTCTGTGTGATACTGTGTGCTGAGTTGTGTATCTAATCCTATCCTGTGTGTTATTGTCTGCTCAGCCATGTATCTAATCCTCTCCTGTGTGATACTGTGCTGAGTCATGTATCTAATCCTCTCCTGTGTGTTATTGTCTGCTCAGCCATGTATCTAATCCTCTCCTGTGTGATACTGTGCTGAGTCATGTATCTAATCCTATCCTGTGTGATACAGTCTCCCGAGCTGTGTATCTAATCCTATCCTGTGTGATAGTCTGCTGAGCCGTGTATCTAATCCTATCCTGTGTGATACTATCTGCTGAGCCGTGTATCTAATCCTATCATGTGTGATATAGTCTGCTGAGCCGTGTATCTAATCCTATCATGTGTGATATAGTCTGCTGAGCCGTGTATCTAATCCTATCATGTGTGATATAGTCTGCTGAGCCGTGTATCTAGTCCTATCCTGTGTGATACTGGGCTCCCCCTGGGCTTCCCCTGCAGTCTGTGTCAGAGGGTGGTCACAGTAAGGGCTCATACCCACTAGTGGGAAAAAAAATCGGTCCATTTTCTGGATGGAAAAAACGGTACGATTCTAGTAAAATGTCATGCGATTTGCATGCGATTTTAAATCGCACCATGCGTTTTCCATCAGTTTTCCATCAGTTTTCCATCTGTGTGCAATGCAATTTTAACATGAAGTTTTACATAGAGCAGTTATCTCTATGTAAAAAGTCATGTAAAAATCACATTGTAAAAAAAAAATGTACACAAAAAGCAAATAATTGTATATATATATATATATATATATATATATATATATATATGTATATATATATATATATATATATATATAATATATATATAGGTCATACACTTCTACATAGTATAATAGCCGCTAATTCATCCCTGGCTATACTGTAAAATCACACTGACAGCTTTAATAAAGAATAGAAACAATACATATACACACATAGAATACATATAGATATATATATGTCATTGTGACATATATATATATATATATATATATATATATATACATATATTTATAGTTCATACATTTCTACATACTGTAATAGCCGCTAATTCAATTGCCGGCTTTTGTGAAATCACAGAAGCCGACATGAAATGATACATTGTTTACACACAGTTAACCATGTCATTTCATGTATTTTGATATATGGTTTTAACTTACAATTACATAAGTGTATGTGTGCAAAATTTCAGACATGTAGGGGTTAATTAAAGGTGTAAACAATGTATCATTTCATGTCGGCTTCTGTGATTTCACAAAAGCCGGCAATTGAATTAGCGGCTATTACAGTATGTAGAAGTGTATGAACTATAAATATATACATATGTATGTGTCACAATGACATGTATATATATATATATATATATATATATGTATTCTATGTGTATGTATCTAGTGTTTTGTGAGCTGTCAGTGTGATTTTACAGTAGTAGGGGATGAATTGCCGGCTTTTCAAAGGAGACTGGTGCGTATAAATCGGACAGCACTCGCATGGTGTGAGTGCTGTGCGATGATTTCTCGCACCCATAGACTTGCATTGGCGATTATCATGCCAAAATCGCATCAAATCGCAGCATGCTGCCATTTTTTTCTCACACCAATTTCGGCTGAGAAAAAAATTGCAAATGAGATGTCACCTATAGAATAACATTGGTCAGATTTGAATCCGATTTTTTTTCGGCTGAATATCATCCGTTTTCGTCGCAAGTGAGTATGAGCCCTAATTGTGTCATTTCCAGCTTTGCAGAAGCACGATAACACCATAGAAATGATAAGAATAATAGGCCTCAGTTACCACAACTGTCTACAAGGAAAACTGTTGCTCATAGTGTAACGGGGTGGAATAATGTTATTTCTTTGCTCTGCCCTCTTAGTAGTTCTGTTTAATTACTTGGTAGTACTGCTACATGTTGCCATGTATTATCACCCTAATCAATGGCATTGCCACACTTGTTTCATGTGTTACCGTTTCCTGTAATGTGTTTATGTTATATTTTAGTTAGGGAAAGTGTAGTACACTCTTTGGACACTAAAGGGGGCACTGTAGTACATAGAGTCCTTAGCAAGGTAGGGTTAATTGTAGGAGGGGATGCCGGGGAGTTAAGGTTAGGTTAGAAGGAAGTTAAGTCAGACATGGCCACGGTGCCCGAAGTGTCCACATGGGCTATAGGCCCAGGACGGCTCGGCAGTCGCCTAATGTTATGCAGTAAAAGGCCCAGTTATCCACAGTTATTGGATGTCGGTACAGTGGGCTAGAACAGCAGCTAATATGTGTTGACTCATAGCTTGGTCAGAGGCTCTTAGGGCCGGAGTCGGACGGGCTGAGGAACAGAAGGATGCTGTTGCTTCACCGGGAATAGTACAGACGGGCCGGATGCTTTTCCAGAGTCAAATAAACCAGATGGCTGATGATTTCAGGTCTCGGGTGAAATAGGCAGAAGGAGTTGTCATCATGGCAAGGTTAGGCCAGGAAGAAGCTGGAGGGCAGTCTAAGACTGTCCGGTCCGGGTACGTGTCGTGTGGAAGTATCAGCAAAGTAAGGAAAGCTGAGGAAACATGTTAAGACGGATGTGTTATAAGTGATGTGCCAACTGTGGATATATTGTGTGAAGTTGTCAGTAAAGAAAACGTTCAAGTTACCATGGAGGACTGTGTCACAGTTACTTGGAGTCACCTGGAAAAGGGGCTATCGCCATTCGGGAGACACAGGTATGCTGAATAGTGGAGTTTGCTTTTCTGTGAAGAAAGGCCTGGACACTGATGTTCTAGCGTCCCTGGCCATGACTATAGTCTTGTCCGACCCTTACACTTGGCGTAGTCGGCAGGATGCGACTACCTCGCAGTGAGGAGAACCTGTGAAGAAAAGAGTCAACGATATTGTGTGTGCGACTGCTGTGCACACACAAGAAAAGGAGCACATGGTTGCTGTATCTAGAGGATTGCAAGAAGATGGAACACTGGATGTGACCACTGCAGATTTTGTGGCAACACCAGACCTGACTACTCCATTGGACTCGGCTTGTTTTGCAAGAATGTCTGACACCATTATTGTGACTAAAATGGCGGCTGTGGAATTGGTGGGAAATAGCGATGAAGAAAGGGACAACAGGAACCGAGTCTTTCATGGGTGTTGCAGACATTCCCTGGCGCTAAAACCTACCTGTCAATATGCCCCAGTCAGCCCCTGGTGGGCGCGGATAAAGAGGAGAAGACCCTACCCCTCTCCACAGACTAACAATAAACGGGTGGAGTTGTGGGGGGCGGTCCCACCTGGAAACAGGTGGGGCCCAGAAGAGAGATCGGAGTGCGGCTGCTAACAGCATCACTCACCGCAGGAGGCCGGTGAACTCGGGAAGCGTGAACCGAAACACCTTCCTTCGGAGATGGAAAGTCAGTGGCGATCGGAACCTTCCCCGACGGAGTCTGGACATGTGCTGTGCTCGGCGCCGTCGTGCAGGGACATGCAAACTTTCCGACAGGAGCCGGAACCAAGTTCCTGGGAGTTGGAAATTGGAGGAACAGAAGTAGTGACCCCCTGGAGGGCACCGTACCGGAAGTTAGGCCGGAGATGGTAGTACGTCTCTGGGAACCTGACCGCGCATCTGCAGGCGCGGAAGGAGGAAAATGTCGCGGGCCGGGGGTGTGCAGAATTTTGTATCGAGAAGTGGTAGGTATGCCTCGGCTCCTGTCCCGGAGGGGGCGATCCGTTCTCCTGTTGGATGGCACAGAAAGTGGCCCTCTGGATTTGACATATAGCGGCAGTGCAGAACTGGACGTTTCTTGTTCTGCATGAGCGGCAGAGAATCCGCACCAGTCCATGTCACAATTTTGCGCTGGTACTGCTACTCCTGGACAGTCCCTGGACCCTGCGGCTACAGGGTCCTCTATGGCACTTACCAGGGCATGGAAACCAACGAAAAAGGCACTGAATGAGCACCGTTGAAAAAGAAGGGGGAGTTGTCCCTTTGCTAAGAAATGTGTGTTGCGCATGTTGCACTATCCATAGGATTTGTTGAAGGACTGTTCTGCGTCCTTCGGAGATAAAGGAAAAGCCCGGGTTTTCTCACTCGGAGAATGGGGGAATTGCATGGTCAAAATTAGTCATGAGGACATTTCCTTCGGATGTACATTTGATTATTTGTTTTGGCCTGGAGAACTGCGAGCTGGGTAATTTATCTGGAGCCTATGGACTCTTTTCGTTGGATGTTTTTGTTGCGCCCGTTGTGCCCATTTTGCTGTAAAAGCAGAGACTGTCTCTAAGGTTGAGGCCTAACCAGGAAAAAAGGACATACTTCCCTGAAGGAGAGGGGGAGCTTACACCCTAGAACTGCTGTTCCCACACTGGGAAATGTATCTGTTTTTTCATTTATTACACGAACTCCGGTGCGTACCAGGGGGTACTTTAGATTAAAATCTCCCTACGCAGAGTATATGTTGTCAATAATAAAGTTTTTGAAAATGTTTGGTTGGGGACGACCAAATTCTTCTGCTTCTGATATTAATGCTGAGAGACTTGTCCATGCCTATCACCGAGCTCATCCTGATCGGCCTGGTGGCACACTGTTATGTTTTGGTAGCTGAGGAGAGCAGGCAAAAACGGCAATACACCAGAGAGGTTGGAATCTATTGGATTGCAGTACCCTGACTAACCACCACAACTAAAGGCAGCCGTGGAGCGTTCCTACGTTGGTCCTAGACGCCTCTTCACAGCCTGAGAGATTAACTACACCTAAAGATAGAAAGAGGAAAGCTATCTGCCCCGGAGCAGATCCCCAAAGAAAATAGGAAGCCCCCAAACATGTAATGGCCGTTAGACAAGAGGAAATACAGACACAGACAGAAAATAGTATGAGCAAACGCTGGGGCCCAATCTGCCTAGACAGAAAAGGATAGAAAGGATACTCACTGCAATCCAAAAAAACCCTAAAAAATGCCAACGCTACTGATTGCAAAAACACCTGAGATCACACGACCTCTACCACCTAAATCAGTTCTCTGGTGTAACAAAACTAAGCCGCAGCCACTGAAAAAACTGGAAAAGGCAAATGAACAAATAACAGTGGCTCCAGCGGAACCGAGAGGAGCCCAAGTTCCCCGGGGGGGAACCTGGCTAACCTCACAGAAATGCAGAGAAATATGCAAATGGTAAGCACAAAAACAAAAACAGAAAATATCTTATCTGAAAGCAGAAGAAGAGGCAAGACTCAGCAAGCTTCCAAGTGAACCAGGAACCACAGTTGAGACAAGAACAATTGATCACCGGCAACCATGATGGGAGGGAACCTCCCTTATATCAAGCCAGTCTGTGACTCCTGATTGCAAATCCTCATTGAATGGTTCAGTACTGTTTGTAACCACCAGAGGGAGCTTCTGCTCAGAATTCATTTTCAAAACATTCACAACAGCGCACGTGAGGGTTCAGTGACCCCTCCTCAAGGGGGGGTACTGTTGTGAACTTGTTAGAGACGACTTCGGAGCTGAGAATCCCTCTGGTGGTTGCTGAGGGTATTGAACCTATGTTGAACAGCAAAAGTCCATCACCTGCAATTGATGAATGGTTATCAGGGGGACGGACTGGCCTGATATAAGTCAGCTGACCTCCCATGACCCTCGCTGGTGATCAATTGTTACTTCCTGGTCTTGGTTGGATTTCACCTTGCTTTCTGCTGTCTCCTGCTATCATTCAGATAAGTTACTTTCTGTTTTTTTTTTCTGTGGTTTGATTTTTCCTTGTTTTTGCTGCCTTGTTGTTTGAGTTCAGGGCTTGTGCTGGTCTCTCTTCTCTTTTTTATTTGTTCATTTGCTCAGTTCTTGTGATTTTTTTACTGCTGGGTAGCTGCGTGTTCACACCAGAGATCTGATATAGGTGGTCGAGACCATGTGCTCTCAGCATTTTTGGAATCAGAAGTGTTGGAGTTTTTCCTAGTGTTTTCTCAGTTGCAGACAGTATTCTCTCCTGTGCTGTCCTATCTAGACAGTTTTGGGCCCCAGCGTTTGCTCATTCTATTTTCTGTCTGCGTTCGTGTTTTCATCTTGTCTAACCGCCATTATATGTTTGGGGACTTCCTATTCCTTTGGGGCTCTACACCAGGGCAGTTAGCTTTCCTCTTTCCATCTTCAGGGGTAGCTAATTTCTCCGGCTGTGACGAGGTGTCTAGGGCACCATAGGAACGTCCCACGGCTGCCTCTAGTTGTGCGGTTAGTTTAGTGGTCTGCAACCTATTAGATCCCTGTCACGCTGTCTAATGATATGTATACAATGTCAGTAAACTATTAATACAGGAACAACACTCTATACAACAACTAGTATAGCAACATCAGCATGTAAGTATAGAATAGATTTACCTGACACGATATCTGCTGAACTCAGGGTTAATCTTGAGGACTTGATGAGCTGAAACAGGAAAGAGGTGGACCGGGATCTAACCTGACCCTAAACTGGGGTCCTAACTAATCCCTCACCTTGGAGGTACTGATAATGGTTCAGAGGTCCAAGTCTCCAACCTAACCCTGTCTCCTATCAGACCCTAAACCCTGTAATCAGTCCTAAGAAGGATCCTGACTACCACCAAAGGGATAAGGGCTGATCTTAGCTAAATACACAGATTAGACATATAAGACAGACAGGATAACACTCGCTTGCATACACACTCAAACACCAAAGGAACATAAATGGTCTGGGAAATAAACTCTAACCAAGTTGAGCTTAGAACAACTAAGGAGCTCACAACTAAAGTCTATACAGATTCATTCCTATCTGTGGTCTGCATGAAGGTTTCACTGGCAACTCCCCAAGCAGACAACCAGGAATTTAAAGGAAACCAATCAACAAACAATCAATTGCAGCCGGGAGAAACTGCACCCAGTCCCAGCACCGAGCACAGACAGAATTAACTCCCTAGCTGCCAAACACAAAGAAACAGCAGCTCAGCTGTGAGAAGTCAAAATGTGCAACCGCGACGATCTTCGTGGCAATGCACACATGACAGTACCCCCCCTTCTACGAGGGGCCTCCGGACCCTCAGGGCCAGGCCTGCCCGGTGAGTTCTGTGGAAGGTCCGAACCAAACGATCTGCGTTAACATCAGACGCAGGGACCCACGTCCTCTCCTCTGGACCATACCCCTTCCAATGCACCAAGTACTGAAGGGACCGGCGATTCAGACGTGAGTCAATGATCTTTGATACTTGAAATTCCAAGTTACCATTGACCAACACAGGAGGAGGAGGTAGAGGTGACGGTATGACTGGTGCCACATACCTTTTAAGTAATGACTTGTGGAACACATTATGAATTTTAAACGTAGAAGGGAGGTCCAGACGAAATGCCACAGGGTTAATTATGGAACTGATCCTGTACGGCCCGATGAATCTGGGACCCAGTTTCCAGGAGGGCACTTTAAGTTTTATATTCCTGGTAGACAACCATACCAGATCGTTCACATTCAGATCTGGACCAGAAACTCTCCTCCTATCAGCCATACGTTTGTAACGGTTCCCCATCGCACTCAGATTATTCAATACACCTCTCCACACAGAAGCAAGTGACGACGAGAAACTCTCCTCCTCGGGAACCCCAGAAGGGCCCCCCCCATTGAAAGTACAAAACTGGGGATGAAAACCATATGCCCCAAAAAACGGGGACTTACCAGTGGACTCGCTCCGCCTGTTGTTAAGAGCGAACTCTGCCAGAGGCAAGAAAGAAGACCAGTCCTCTTGGTTCTCTGAGACAAAACACCGGAGATATGTCTCTAAGCTCTGATTAAGACCTCTGTCTGACCATTGGTCTGCGGATGAAAAGCCGAGGAAAATGACAATTGCATCCCCCGACGTAAACAAAATACCCTCCAAAATTTGGACACAAACTGAGACCCCCTATCTGACACCACATCAGAAGGCAACCCATGAAGTCTAACGATCTCCCTAATGAACACCTGCGCCAGAGTTTTAGCATTAGGGAGTGCAGGAAGAGCAACGAAATGTGCCATCTTACTGAACCTGTCAACAACCACCAGTATGACAGTATTCCCTGACGACGGAGGAAGGTCCGTAATGAAGTCCATAGATAAATGAGTCCATGGATGCTCCGGAAGTTTCAAGGGTAAAAGGGTCCCAGACGGACGGGTATGAGGGGTTTTAGAGCGAGCACACACCCCACATGACGCGACAAAAGTTATAACATCTTTATTAGCATTAGGCCACCAAAACCGGCGAGAAAGGAGATCTAAAGTAGCCTTACTCCCTGGATGTCCTGCTAGAGCAGAATTATGATGTGCCTCAATAACCTTTTGTCTCAACAGATTTGGGACAAACAGTCTCCCTGGAGGTCCTGCAGGGGCGTCCCCCTGAGCCTCTAACACCTCCTCCTCAAGCTCAGAAAATACAGCCGACACTACCACCCCCTCCTGAAGGATAGGACTCGGGTCATCCGTTTTCCCGGCCCCTGGGAAACTGCGAGACAAGGCATCAGCCTTTACATTCTTAGACCCGGGCGATAAGTGACGACAAAATTAAACCTGGTAAAAAACAACGACCATCGAGCTTGTCTGGAATTCAGACGCTTAGCGGATTCCAAATACAACAGGTTCTTGTGATCAGTAATAACGGTAACCGGGTGGACTGCCCCCTCCAAAAAGTGACGCCATTCTTCAAAAGCTAACTTAATGGCCAAAAGTTCCCTATTGCCGATATCATAATTCCTTTCGGCGGACGACAATTTCTTAGAAAAGAAAGCGCACGGATGCCATTTACCAGGGGACGGACCCTGGGACAATATAGCACCCACCCCTACGTCAGACGCATCCACCTCCACAATGAACGGCTGAGATGCATCTGGTTGGATGAGAACGGGTGCCGAAGCAAAACATTTCTTCAAAGACGAAAAGGCTTGGCAAGCTATGTCCGACCATTTAGAAAAATCCGTCCCTTTTCTTGTCATGTCAGTGAGAGGTTTGACGACAGATGAGAAATTACAAATAAATTTCCGGTAGTAGTTAGCAAACCCCAAAAAACGCTGCAGAGCCTTAAGATCCCCTGGCTGATCCCATTCAAGCACTGCTCTCACCTTTTCAGGGTCCATACGAAAACCGGAGGCTGACACCAAAAAACCCAAAAACTGAAGTTCCTGTACGGCAAATACACACTTCTCCAGTTTGGCGTATAATTTATTGTCTCGCAAGATCTGCAACACCTGTCTCACATGCTCCTGATGAGACACAAGATCTGGCGAGTAAATTAAAATGTCGTCCAAATATACAACCACAAACAGCCCCACAAGGTGACGAAAAATGTCATTAACAAAATGTTGGAATACTGCTGGTGCAGTAGTCAGACCAAAAGGCATGACTAGGTTCTCATAATGTCCCTCCGGCGTGTTAAACGCCGTTTTCCACTCATCCCCCTCTTTTATCCTAATCAGATTATACGCCCCCTGAGATCCAATTTAGAAAACCATTTGGCGCCAACAATTTGATTGAAGAGATCAGGAATAAGAGGTAGTGGATACGGATCTCGAACAGTAATCCGATTAAGTTCGCGGAAATCCAAGCAAGGGCGTAGGCCTCCATCTTTCTTCTTCACAAAGAAGAACCCCGCGGCTACTGGGGAAGATGAAGGTCTAATATGCCCTTTGGCCAGACTTTTCAGAAATATAATCTTTCATAGCCTGCCTCTCAGGACCAGAAAGATTATACAACCTAGCTTTAGGCAACTTAGCATCAGGAAGGAGATTAATAGAGCAGTCATACACGCGATGAGGAGGCAACTCCTGACACCCCTCCTCAGAGAAAACATCCCCAAAATCCTCCAAAAAAGGAGGCAATGTACTAGGCACGACCGCACTGATGACTGTGTTCATGCAGTTGCTTTTGCAAAACTCACCCCATTGGCTTATCTCTCTGGACTGCCAATTAATCACAGGGTTATGTTTAACCAACCAAGGAAGTCCCAACACAATGGGAGTAGGTAGACCCTCCAACACATAATTGTTCCCTATGTATTGCCCCTACCCGAAGGTCAATGTTATGAACCTCATGAACAAAGCTACCTTGGCCGAGAGGCCTGGCGTCAATGGAGAATATAGGGATCGGTTTGACCAATACACTCAGATGCATACCTTGAGCCTGAGCAAACTGAGCGTCAACCAGATTAGCCCGGAACCACTATCAAGAAGAACAGACAATCTCTCCACTCTCGTACCAACTACCACCTCCACTGGTACAAGGAACTGAGAAGAACTGGCGGATGAAATACATACTCCCAGGTTGTCGTCCACCACACAACCTAGGATTAACAGTTTTCCAGCAACTTTTGGCTCAACAAGGCACGGGATGGACATTCTCCAACAAAATGTCCCTCTTTCCCGCAGAAAAAACATCTTCTAGTCCTGCGGCGTACCGCCAATCCCTCCTACGAAATGATGTCCCTCCCAACTGCATAGGCTCATCCGAACAGACAAGGGGAACCTCAACATAAGGGACTTTAGTGGTAGGTGGAGAAACAACAGGGAGTGGGGTTACCTCACCCCTCTCCCGAAGCCGTCTATCAGTACGGATAGCTAAGGCCATAGCAGCCTCCAGAGAAGGAGGAGACTCATACTGAGCCAAAACGTCTTTTAATTTATCAGAAAGCCCATGACAAAACTGGCTCCTAAGAGCTGGGTCATTCCACTGAGTATCTGTGGCCCATCTACGAAACTCAGAAGCAAATTCCTCTGCCGGACGATCTCCCTGCTGTATCTTACGTAATTTTGTCTCAGCAAGAGAGACCCGATCTGGGTCATCATATACCAATCCCAGGGCAGTAAAAAATTGATCTACAGACAGTAGAGCTGGGATCCCGGAGGAAGGGAAAATGCCCAGGATTGAGGGTCCCCTTGCAGAAGTGAGATAACAATTCCCACTCTCTGCTCCTCACTCCCTGATGATCGAGGCCGAAGCCGAAAATACAATTTACATGCCTCCCGGAAGGTGAAAAATTTGTCTCGCCCACCAGTGAACCTGTCCGGGAGAGCAACCTTAGGTTCAACTCTGGTTTGCTCCAGGGGAGACAAAACTTTGGACTTAATGTCCGTCAGCTCCATGGATAATCCCTGCAACTGCAGAGCCAGCTGGGCTACTGGATCCATGGTAACTGGAGATAATTTTTATGGCCAGTGAAAATGTCACGCTGTCTAATGATATGTATACAATGTCAGTAAACTATTAATACAGGAACAACACTCTATACAACAACTAGTATAGCAACATCAGCATGTAAGTATAGAATAGATTTACCTGACACGATATCTGCTGAACTCAGGGTTAATCTTGAGGACTTGATGAGCTGAAACAGGAAAGAGGTGGACCGGGATCTAACCTGACCCTAAACTGGGGTCCTAACTAATCCCTCACCTTGGAGGTACTGATAATGGTTCAGAGGTCCAAGTCTCCAACCTAACCCTGTCTCCTATCAGACCCTAAACCCTGTAATCAGTCCTAAGAAGGATCCTGACTACCACCAAAGAGATAAGGGCTGATCTTAGCTAAATACACAGATTAGACATATAAGACAGACAGGATAATACTCGCTTGCATACACACTCAAACACCAAAGGAACATAAATGGTCTGGGAAATAAACTCTAACCAAGTTGAGCTTAGAACAACTAAGGAGCTCACAACTAAAGTCTATACAGATTCATTCCTATCTGTGGTCTGCATGAAGATTTCACTGGCAACTCCCCAAGCAGACAACCAGGAATTTAAAGGAAACCAATCAACAAACAATCAATTGCAGCCGGGAGAAACTGCACCCAGTCCCAGCACCGAGCACAGACAGAATTAACTCCCTAGCTGCCAAACACAAAGAAACAGCAGCTCAGCTGTGAGAAGTCAAAATGTGCAACCGCGACGATCTTCGTGGCAATGCACACATGACAATCCCAACCTCTCTTGGTGTTTGGCTGCCTTTGCGGTTTTTTGCTCCTACCCTCCTCAGCTTCCAAATCATAACAGAAACCATTCAAGTTACCATTGACTGTGTCACAGTTATTTGGAGTCGCCTGGAAAAGGGGCTATCGCCGTTCGGGAAGAGCCCGGTGGGACCTGAATCTGGAGATGGAGACACAGGTATGCTGAATAGTGGACTTTGCTTTTCTGTAAGGGAAGGCCTTGACGCCGACGTTCTAGCATCCCTGGCCACGACTATAGTCCTGTCCGAACCTTACAATAGCAACCAATTACAGCTCAGCTTCTTTTAAACAGCTCTTGTGAAATGAAAGATGCTTAGTGATTGGGTGGGGCTATGTGGATGGAGTGAGTGTGGCTGATACACACAAACATACACACATACACTCAGTTTTATATATATAGATGATGACTCTTTCCTAGCTGGCATTCTGGTGCTCAGTTCCTATAATGGAACAGGCCAACTGTAAGGTTTAGCAGTAGTATGAACACAGCCTCAAAAAAGTTGTCCATCACTTTCTAATATTTTGTTTATATAGCCAGGGTAGAATGAAAGGTAAATGTTTGTGGTTAGGGGTGTGGCCCAAATTTTGGCCACATACGGCTTTACACACCCAATAATCTTTCCCTCTGTCTTATTTGAAAGTTGGGAGGTATGCATCTATTCCTGGAGGAGTGAAGGGAGGATGGATGACCTTGCCTGAAGTTGCCACAAAAAACTGCAGAGCACACAAGCAGGTCTCTTTATTGTTGGATAACGGATCCTAAAGTGCAAAAATCTGAACTTTACATCTCAGTCTTCATTTGTAATTTCTGCTGCAGTCTGCCTGCTATAGGCAGCGTCCACTGCAGGAGCTTGTCCAATGTGCATATATACACATTTCATAGACTGGGAGTTGTATAAATCTGGTTGCAGTAAGCATCATTTAGTGGTGGTTTTAGTCCACAAGTAGAGTTTAAAGGGTGGAACCTCAACTCAAAAGATCACTCAGTACATCAAAAATCCAGGGGAGTCTCATAAACAAGGATTTGGCAATCTATACAGACCCTAAGTGAAATAAGAGGCCATTAGGAATACACAACTAGGGTGGCATTTTTGGCATTTTTTCAAACTCCCCTCCCCCAACCCATCTTAAAAAAAATAAATCAAATTTGAACAGAGGTTTCACCAATTACTTCTCTGTTAGTTTCAAATTTGGCCACTAGGAGGCGCTCATGTTATATACACTGTTCTTTTAATGCAGGTCTTGACTTTTAACATTGCTCAGGGTACATTGACTTACTGGGTCATATATTTAATTTGAGGATGCCTGATCTGGCTTTATACTGGTCTTCTATTAGATCCAATAACAATATTTTGCATACAGCTTGAATCTTTTTCCCTTAGTAAGATGAAAACATAATGAGATATAGAATGCACCATCTATTTTACATGTAAAATAGAGCTATATGGATATTTATACATAAGACACTATGTAATCCTCTAGCAATGAGAGCACAAAAGTGTGAACAGGGACCAAAAATTCTGCTCTGTTCTACCATCACCTTATTGCCTGTGCAGGTCTACGTGGTAAGGTGGTTAAACTATAAGGCTCAGGAATATGCCCATTTAGCTCTGAATGCCATTAATGGTTCTTTTATGATATTGGGACCTTGCAAATTGAACCCATGCAATCTAATAAAATGGAGCAACTAGAATAATCTAGAGGCTCTGCATACTGTAACTGGCACACAATGGCACATCTACACATGTAGTCCACTTTTTAATGACAGGTCATTGATAATTCTAAATTAGCGGAGCCCCCTTTCATACACTGTATAGATCTATCTATACTAATATATTGCTTTGCATGTCTGTCTATTCCCTATTATATTTCCTGAAATTGACATTTTAATAAACTGTTTCCCACAGGTCACTGATTAGATCTTGATGGAAACGAGTGTCGTGTCTGCTAATTAGTGCAGCTTTTTTCTCTCTCCTCTAATATTCTCCCTCCTCCTTTTTTCTGTCCTTTGGTCTCGCTCTTTTCTCAATATCTTTCCTCATAACGCTGTTTCTCCTCCTCTTTCTCCCTCCCTCCCCACTTTTCTCAGCTATCACTAATTACTCTGCCCACGGAAAACAGGATCATCTGGCACAAACCGCGCGAAAAATACTTTCCGAGAAAAGGCGTCAGGAAGACGAGTGGGATTTAACCCTCTTGATTGCTGATACTCACTATTTAGTGCAGTAGGCTCTCATCTCAATGTACCATGGCGGAATCAATTGATGTATACTATCAGAGAGTGGCTGCATTTGCTGCATTACATTATGCCCACTGCCATAAATATATGCCTCCTATAAATGTACTAAGCAGTAGGGCAGAGGGATAGATCATAGCCAAAATATCTACAGAAATGTTCTCGAATTGTTGCACTATTTTTTTTTTAAATGTCACTCTCCCACTATAAATCTATTTGGGGCACCTCTCTCTGCGTTATACCAGAATTGGCATTATATATATATATATATCAATTCAGATTTTGAGAAATGTCATCCTGAATTTTTTTTTAAGTGACCCAAGGATAAGGGCATATTCACATTAATGTATCTGATTTTGCGTCTGCAAAAAATGGATCTGTGAAAAACTAGTCGCACATTTCTGTATATTGTGTTTTTCTAATCCATTACAACAGGACCAGAATAAGACCTGGGTGAGATTTACTCCTATAGGGCCAGGAGAAAAACAGGCATGTGAATATACCCATTAACTTGTCTCTTTTTAAGGCCAGTTTCACACGTCCAGATATTTCCGGTACCGGTAAACACGGTACCAGAGATATCCGTGTCCGTGTAAATACGTGGTATATCCGTGTGGCACATGTGTGCCGAACGTGTGCCGCATCGGGACCACACGGACAGCTGCAGGGGAAGTAGCGCTACAGTAAGCGCTGTTCCCCTGCTTGTGGTGCTGAAGCTCCCTGTCATTATTCTCCCTGCTCTGCTGGCAACAGCGAGCAGGGAGAATGAATGAAAGAAATCCCGTGAAAAACGGTCCGTGAAAACACACTGACAGGTGCAGAGACACATTCATTTTAATGGCTCTACGTGAGTCAGTGTCTCCAATACGTGAGAAAACTGTCACTACACTTACTGGAGCCACTGACGTGTAAAGAGGCCTCAAGGGGACAACACATGGAAGACGAATAAGCCCGAAGGTGTGACGGAAGGCCAAGAGGTGTGCACCAAAACTTCTGTCAGTAAAGGTACTGTCACACTAAGCGAGATCGCTGACGAGATCGCTACTGCGTCAGCGATTTTATGACGCAGTAGAGATCTCGTTAGCGACTTAGCTGTGTGTGACATGTAGCAGCGATGCGGCCCCTGCTGAGATGTCGCTGATCGCTTATGAACGTTCTGAGCTGTTTTTTGGTCGTTGTTGTCCCGCTGGTGAGCCTGAATCGCTGAGTGTGACACCCTTTATGAACGACTTCACCAGCATCGCAGGTGGGACTAGGTTTTCCCAACGATCGCAGAGGTCGTTATACAGATCGCTGATGAGATCTTTGTGTTTGGAATCTAACTAGCGATCATATAGCGATCGCACCAACGATCTCGCCAGGTTCTGTCGTCGTGATCGCTGGTGCGAACGCTAAGTGTGACAGTGTCTTTAGGCTTTTTGGATTATTTCTCTATACAAAATAAAAAGTAAAATTTGTTCTTTTAACATTGAATGTTCCCTAATCTAATTTTCAGAAACTTAAGTTATAGGATATTTTTGACGCTTATTAATCATTGTTTATTTAGTAACATGATATAATGTACATTCACATGGATCATTGTTTCAAGAAAGGCTCACAATCTAATTTCCATACTTCATGCTCTCATATGGTCAGTTTCATAAGAGCCTAATTAATGTATTTTTATATTTTGTTAACCTATATTTTTTTTTAGAAAGTGGGAGGAAATCTAGGTACATAAGAAACCCACGTACAGACACCATGCAGATGTCAACTGATTCCACCATACAGTCTGAAATGTCAGTGCTTTAACTTCTTGACCTACAGTGGCTTGTAAAGTATTCAACCCATGGCCTTTTTTGTGTTTGCACCTCACAAACTGGAATTTTGTTGTTTTTTTTGAGACGCAATGAGAATAACAGTCAGCGGCACCAGACTACAGCTTTAAAAAAATGTGCATGTAAAACCCTTTGATAGAACTAGCTGTGTCAATAAATGGAATAAGGTGGTGCAAGTCTAGAAAATAGTAGTTATCCATTCCATTGAAAGAGAAAGCAGCACTCACTGTTTTCAAGATTAAAAGTCCTTTAATGTGTCAATCAGGACATGCTTGCGGAGTGCACAGTTTTTTTTTGAGGATTGCAGCAGTTCAAGTAAAGAACATGCCTACCAATGTGAACATTGGTTTTCTTTTATTGTGAGAAAAGCAATTAGGACAAAATAACTGAAACTTCAGTGTACATAACTATTCACCCCTAAAGTGAGTACGGTACTTTGCAAACCTCCTTTGCGGCAATTACATCTGCAATCATTCGATAAGATTCAATGAGATTTTCATATCTTGTACTGGATTTTTGTCCATTCCTTGAGGCAAAACTGCTACAGCTCCTTTAAGTTAGATGTTCTCTCTCGTGAACAGAGATCTTCAAGTCTGACCACAGATTCTCAGTTGGATTAATCTGAGCTTTGACTAGGCCTCTCCAAAACATTACATGTTTCCTCAATTAACCACTCGAGTGCTGCTTTGCAGTTTGCTTTGGGTCATTGTCAAGTTGGAATTTGAACCTCCATCCCATCTCAAAACACTGACAGATTGAAACAAAATTTGCTCAAGAATATCCCTGTATTTCACACCAATCAATCTTCCATCGACTAGGACTATTTCCCTGTCCCCTGCTGCCAAAAACCATCCCCACAGCATGATGCCGCAACATATTTCACTGTGGGGATGGTGTTCTTGGAGTGATGAGCTTATAGTTTGACGCCAACATAGTGTTTACCTTAGTTGCCAAAAAGTAAATTTGATCTCTTCTGACCACAGCACCTCCTCCATAGATTGAGTAGTTTCCCAAATGTCTTTCGGCAAACTGAAAACGAACTTACAATTTTTGTAAGTAAAGCTTTTTTCTGCTGAATTGTCCAATAAGGCCACCTCGATGCAGTGTCGACTATTGTGGTCGTATGTAGAGATGAGCGAATTTGTCAGCTTCCTCCTTATACGGCAGCTATAGCACTTGCCAATAACTGCAGAGGGAACTGGCTACCTGGATCGCTCCTGCTGATTACTGTCCTGCGCTGCAGCTGCATGTGTCACGGCTGTTTTAACTGTCACAACACATGCATGGAGAGCCCAACAAACAGCTCTTCATGCATGTGTTGTGACTGTGAAACAGCCGTGACACATGCAGCTGCAGCGCAGGACAGCAGATCCAGGTAGCGGTTCCCTCTGCAGCTTATTTGGTAAGTGCTATAGTTTGCTGAATAAGCAGGGAGTTGAACAATTCGCTCATTTCTAGTCGTATGGACATGCAAAAAAGTGAAAAAGCAGCACAAAAAACAATCATCGTGTGCAAGCCTTCCAGGTATATACCAAACCTACAAATAGTCCTTCAAAGATGAGAGCAGCACACCATAGTAGCTTCAGTTAAGTGCAGTTTATTTGCCCATCTGGTGACATTTCGGTCCCAAGGATATGGACCTTTTTCAAGCATGCCATCTCAAAACACTGACAGACTGAAACAAATTTGCTCAGACTATCCCTTGAATATCCCTTGAAAAGGTCCATATCCTTGGACTGCAACGTCGCCAGATGGCAAATAAAACTGCACTTTAACTGAAGTACTATGTGTGCTGCTATCTTTGAAGGACTAGTCGTATGGACAGATACTCAAATGTTCTTCCATTTGAGGATAAGGATTTGATGGTGCTCCGAGGGATCATCAGAGCTTGGGAGCTTGGGAATTTTTTTTTTTTTATAACCCAACCCTGACTTGTACTACTCAACAACTTTGTCCTTGACTTGTTTGGAGATCACCTTGTTTTCATGATGTTGTTTGGTTAATGGTGCCTCTTGCTTAATGGTGTTGCATCCTCTTCTGCAGTGGCATGTAAAGTTTGGACACCCCTGGACAAATTACTGTTATTGTGAACAGATGAAATGATCTCTAAAAGGCATAATGTTAAAGATAATACTTTCGTAAGGCACTGTATATATATATGTATGTGTATATATATTATTATGTATATATATTAAACTATATATATATGTGTATTAAATACAACCCTGGCAAAAATTATGGAATCACAGGCCTTGAGGATGTCATTTTATTTTGTTGAAAAAAACCAGATCACAGACATGGCACAAAACTGAAGTCATTTCAAATGGAAACTTTCTGCTAGAACACTAAAACAAATCAAGAACAAATAATGTGGTAGTCAGTAATGGTTATTTTGTTAACCAAGCATAGGGAAAAAATTATGGAATCACTCAATCTGAGGAAAAAATTATGGAATCATGAAAACAAACAAACAAAAAAACACTCCAACACATCACTAGTATTTTGTTGTACCACCTCTGGCTTTTACAACAGCTTGCAGTCTCTGAGACATGGACTTAATGAGTGTCAAACAGTACTCTTCATCAATCTGGCTCCAACTTTCTCTGATTGCTGTTGCCAGGTCAGCTTTGCAGGTTGGAGCCTTGTCATGGACCATTTTCTTCAACTTTCACCAAAGATTTTCAATTGGATTGAGATCTGGACTATTTGCAGGCCATGACATTGACCTTATGTGTCTTTTGTCTAGGAATGTTTTCACAGTTTTTGCTTTATGGCAGGATGCATTATCATCTTGAAAAATGATTTCATCATCCCCAAACATCCTTTCAATTGATGGGATAAGAAAAGTGTCCAAAATATCAACATAAACTTGTGCATTTATTGAAGATGTAATGACAGCCATCTCCCCAGTGCCTTCACCTGACTTGCAGCCCCATATCATCAATGACTGTGGAAATTTGCATGTTCTCTTCAGGCAGTCATCTTCATAAATCTCATTGGAACGGCACCAAACAACATTTCCAGCATCATCACCTTGCCCAGTGCAGATTCGCGATTCATCACTGAATATGACTTTCATCCAGTCATCCACAGTCCACGATTGCTTTTCCTTAGCCCATTGTAACCTTGTTTTTTTCTGTTTAGGTGTTAATGATGGCTTTCATTTAGCTGTTCTGTATGTAAATCCCATTTCCTTTAGGCGGTTTCTTACAGTTCGGGCACAGACGTTGACTCCAGTTTCCACCCATTCGTTCCTCATTTGTTTTATTGTGCATTGCCTGTTTTGGAGACATATTGCTTTAAATTTATGGTCTTGACTCTTTGTCTTCCTTGGTCTACCAGTATGTTTGCCTTTAACAACCTTCCCATGTTGTTTGTATTTGGTCCAGACTTTAGACACAGCTGACTGTGAACAACCAACATCTTTTGCAACATTGTGTGATGATTTACCCTCTTTTAAGAGTTTGATTATCCTCTCCTTTGTTTCACTAGACATCTCTCGTGTTGGAGCCATGATTCATGTCAGTCATCTTGGTGCAACAGCTCTCCAAGGTGTGATCACTCCTTTTTAGATGCAGAACAGATGCAGATATAATTTGATGCACGTGTTAGTTTTGGGAATGAAAATTTACAGCGTGATTCCATAATTTTTCACTCAGAATTGAGCGATTCTATATTTTTTGCCCTATGCTTGGCTAAAAAAAAACATTACTGACTACCACATTACACTGTGTTCCAAATTATTATGCAAAAATTGTTGAGGAGTGATAAGGTAAGAATTTTTTTGTTTGTCAGTTAAACTCATTGATGGTGATGTGTGTCAGGGCTCTTTATATCACTGTAAGCAATTGCAGACACCTGTGCTAATTAGTTTGGCAGGTGTGTCCAATGAAAGGCAAGACTACTTAAGAAGGCTGTCCCACATTATTAAGCAGCCTACATTTTCTGCCAAAATGGGAAAGAAAAAGGATGTGTCGGCTGCTGAGAAGCAACAAATTGTGGAGTGTTTAGGTCAAGGCATGACTACAATCAACATTGCCAAGACACTTCATCGTGATCATCGCACAATCAAGAAGTATGTAGCTGATTCACAGTACACATGTGTGCGTGCTGATAAGGGAAAATTGAGGACTCTTTCCTACAGGCAATTACGTCAAGTTAAAAGAGCAGCGGCAAAAAGACTTGTCCTAGCAGCAGACAAGTTTTTGAAGCTGCTGGTGCCTCCAACGTCCCCCGAACAACAAGATGCAGGGTCCTTCAGAGGTTTGCAGCTGTGCGTAAGGCATCCTGTCGACCTCCTCTATCCACTGCACACAAGCAGAAACGGCTCCAGTGGGCCAAACAATACATGAAGACTGACTTCAAAACTGTTTTGTTCACCGATGAGTGCCGTGCAACGCTCGATGGTCCAGATGGATGGAGTGGAGGATGGCTGGTTGATGGACACCCCATCCAAACATGGCTACGGCGCCAACAAGGAGGAGGTGGAGTAATGTTTTGGGCTGGAATCATGGGGAGAGAGATTGTCGGCCCTTTAGGATCCCTGAAGGGGTAAAGATGAACTCCATAGTGTATGTTGAGTTTCTCAAACAGCACTCCCTGCCATGGTTCAAGAAGAAGAACCGTGCATTCCGCAGCAAGATCATTTTCATGCATGATAATGCACCGTCTCATGCACACATCTGCATCTCTGGCTGCTATGGGCATAAAAGGGGACAAACTTATGGTGTGGCCCCCATGCTCCCCTGACCTCAACCTCATTGAGAACCTCTGGAGCATCATCAAAAGGAGTGTCTATGATGGCGGGAGGCAGTTCACATCTAAGCAACAGCTCTGGGAGGGTATTCTGTCCTCATGCAAAACAATTGAAGCAGAAACCATCCAAAACCTGACAAATTCAATGGACGAGAGAGTTCAGAAGCTCCTTTCGAACAAGGGGTCCTATGTGCAAATGTAACATCACCTAGAATAAAGTTTTGAGTTGAAAACTGTTTGATTTCAGTTTGTAATAACCTGCTAATGCTTATAATTTCAAAAATGACCATTTTTTTGTTCTTTATTAAAAGGAAAAGGTTGAAAACTCTGCTGTGCATAATAATTTGGAACATGCATTTTGAGTGCAGTTTGAGTGTTTTATTTTTTAAAAAATATACTGTTATCATAGGCAGTTTGTACAAAAATTGTACTTTCAATTGTACTCTAATAGTTATTTGACTGGAAAATTACAATGACTGCAATTCATATAGATAACTTGGGAAAATCTGAGAAAATATTATTGCATAATAATTTGGAACACAGTGTATTTGTTCTTAATTTCTTTTAGTGTTTCTTAAAGCCAGAAAGTTGCCATTTGAAATGACTTCAGTTTTGTGCCATGTCTGTGATCTGTTTTTTTCAAAAAAATAAAACAACTGAATGAACATCCTCCAAAGCCGGTGATTCCATAATTTTTGCCAGGGGTTGTATATATATATATATATATATATATATATATATATATAATACAGTACAGACCAAAAGTTTGGACACACCTTCTCATTCAACGATTTTTCTGTATTTTCATGACTATGAAAATTGTAGAATCACACTGAAGGCATCAAAACTATGAAGTTCCATATGAAGTATGGAATTATACATTACACTTTACAAAAAAGTGTGAAACAACTGAAAATATGTCTTATATTCTAGGTTCTTCAAAGTAGCCACCTTTTGGTTTGATTACTGCTTTGCATGCTGAAAAGGTGAACGGATGGATTCTACATGACTGGTTCCCACCGTGAAGCATGGAGGAGGTGGTGTGATGGTGTGGGGGTGATTTGCTGGTGACACTGTTGGGGATTTATTCAAAATTGAAGGCATACTGAACTAGCATGGCTACCACAGCATCTTGCAGCAGCATGCTGTTCCATCCGGTTTGCGTTTAGTTGGACCATCATTTATTTTTCAACAGGACAATGACCCCAAACACACCTCCAGGCTGTGTAAGGGCTATTTGACCAAGAAGGAGAGTGATGGGGTGCTACGCCAGATGTCCTGGCCTCCACAGTCACCAGACCTGAACCCAATCGAGATGGTTTGTGGTGAGCTGGACCGCTCACCGCTTCAATTTTGAATAAATCCCCAACAGTGTCACCAGCAAAGCACCCCCACACCATCACACCACCTCATCCATGCTTCACGGTGGGAACTAGGCATGTAGAATCCATCCGTTCACCTTTTCTGCGTGCAAAGCAGTAATCAAAGCAAAAGGTGGCTACTTTGAAGAACCTAGAATATAAGACATATTTTCAGTTGTTTCACACTTTTTTGTAAAGTGTAATGTATAATTCCACATGTGTTAATTCATAGTTTTGATGCCTTCAGTGTGATTCTACAATTTTCATAGTCATGAAAATACAGAAAAATCGTTGAATGAGAAGGTGTGTCCAAACTTTTGGTCTGTACTGTATATATATCTTTTTTACATTTTAAAAATTACAAAACAGAAATTAGGCCGATGTAAAAGTTTGGGCACCCTGCATGATTAGTAGATAGAAACACAGAAAAGCACAGTAAAATAATCGTATAAAAATACTCTGTTGTAAAAAAGTAACAGTAAACAGCTAGTGCTAGTAAAGAGATGATAAAAAAACAGGGTATTTGGTTGATACATTTTTTGCAAAAAATGTATACTAAACTGCTCTACCAAACGTCAAGGTAACCTGTATCAAAGCAGTCCCTAACTGATGTATTTAAAAACCTGGTCATGTGTATAGTACCTATATGAGCAGGATTCAGACAGGTAATGTCCGATATGGACACGCTGCAGAGGATGGCCTTTATGTGCATTGCTCACAAGGGAGGGGTGGAAAACCTCCCTAATCTTGCAAAAACAAGAAACCAATTAGATACGAACACATGAGCCATGCACACAGTGAACAAGTCTGAAGGACAGTGTTCACGCCACCAAAAGACTGAAACACAGAAAAGCACAGTAAAACAAATGTATAAAAATACTCTGTTGTAAAAAAGTAACAGTCAACAGCAAGTGCTAGTACAGTAAAGAGATGATAAAAAAATAGAATATTTGGTTGATACGTTTTTTGCAAAAAATGTATACTAAGCCGCTCTACCAAACATCAAGGTTACGTTACCTGTCTGAATCCTGCTCATATAGGTACTATACACATGACAAGGTTTTTAAATACATCAGTTAGGGACTGCTTATACCTTTGATTCTTGTGCCCAAAAAGTTCTATTTTAACCTTATTGTGTCACCAAGACTTGTTTCCAAAATGCATCAGGCTTGTTTAGATTTTTTTGCATATTTCTAAAGCAAAATTTTATGGTGAGGACACAGGAGAGGTTTTCTTTGATGACTGTTCCATGAAGGCTATATTTGTGCAAATGTCTCTGAACAGTAGTACAATCTACCACAACTCCAGAGTCTGCTACATCTTTCTGAAGGTCTTTTGCAGTCAAGCGAGGAAGGGGGTGGGGTTCTGATTTGCCTCTTTAGCAATCCAGTAGCAGGTGTCACTGAAATTTTGGTAGGTCTTCTAGACCTTATCTTGACCTCCACTGTTCCTGTTAACTGCTATTCATTAATTACATTTTGAACTGAGGAAAAGGCAACTTGAAAACAATTTGCTATCTTCTTATAACCTTCTTCTGCTTTGTGGGCCTCCTCCATTTTCATTTTCAGAGTGCTAGAGAACCTATGGCTGCTATTTTTAGGCACAAGGTTGGAGGAGGCTGGGTTTTTTCAAAGCTAGGCAATCTGCATCACCTGGCCTTTCCTAACGATGATAATGAACAGGCTTAACAGGCTCCTTAACCCCTTCACCCCCAAGGGTGGTTTGCACGTTAATGACCGGGCCAATTTTTACAATTCTGACCACTGTCTCTTTATGAGGTTATAACTCTGGAACGCTTCAACGGATCTTCGCGATTCTGAGTTGGTTTTCTCGTGACATATTGTCCTTCACGTTAGAAGTAAAATTTCTTCGATATACCTTGCGTTTATTTTTGAAAAAAACGCAAATATGGCGAAAATTTTGAAAATTTTGCAATTTTCAAACTTTGAATTTTTTTTCCCTTAAAACAGAGAGATAAATCACACAATATAGTTAATAAATAACATTTCCCACATGTCTACTTTACATCAGCACAATTTTGGAACCAAAATTTTTTTTTGTTAGGAAATTATAAGGGTTAAAAGTTGACCAGTGATTTCTCATTTTTACAACAAAATTTACAAAGCCATTTTTTTAGGGACCACCTCACATTTGAAGTCACGTTGATGGGTCTATATGGCAGAAAATACCCAAAAGTGACACCATTATAAAAACTGCACCCCTCAAGGTACTCAAAACCACATTCAAGAAGTTTAATAACCCTTCAGGTACTTCACAGGAGCTGAAGCAATGTGGAAGGAAAAAATTAATATTTAACTTTTTAGCCACAAAAATGATCTTTTACAAACGTTTTTTTATTTTCACAAGGGTAAAAGGAGAAAATGGGCAGATAAAGTTGTTGTGCATTTTCTCCTGAGTACGCCAATACCCCATATGTGGGGGAAAACCACTGTTTCGGCACACGGCAGAGCTCGTAAGGGAAGGAGCGCCGTTTGACTTTTTCAAACTAAAATTGGCTGGAATTGAGATTGGACGCCATGTCGTGTTTGGAGAGCCCCTGATATGCCTAAACAGTGGAAACCCCCCACAAGTGACACCATTTTGGAAACTAGACCCCCTAAGGAACTTATCTAGATCTGTTGTGAGAACTTTGAACCACAAAGTGTTTCACAAAAGTTTATAATGCCTGGGTGTGAAAAAAAAAAACAATTTTCCACAAAAATGATTTTTTAGTCCCAAATTTTTGATTTTTCCCAAGGAAATTGGACCCCAAAAGTTGTTTTCCAATTTGTCCTGAGTACGCTGATACCCCATATGTGGGGGGGGGAAACTGTTTGGGCGCACGGCAGGGCTTGGAAAGGAAGCAGTAACGTTTTGGAATGCAAACATTGATGGGGGTCATGTTCCATTTGTAGTGCTCCAGATGAGCCTAAACAGTGGAAACCCCCCACAAGTGACCCCATTTTGGAATCTAGACCCCCTAAGGAACTTATCTAGATCTTTGGTGAGCACTTTGAACCTCCAAGTGCTTCACACAAGTTTATAATGCCCGAGCATGAAAATAAAAAATCCTATTTTTTTCCCACAAAAATTATCTCTTAGTCACTAATTTTTTATTTTCCCAAGGGTAACAGGAGAAATTGGACCACAAAATTTGTTGTCCAATTTGTCCTGAGTACGCTGATACCCCATATGTGGGGGGGAACCACTGTTTGGGCGCATGGCAGAGCTCGGAATGGAAGGAGCACCATTTGACTTTTTCCAACCAAAATTGGCTGGAATTGAGATTGGACGCCATGTTGCATTTGGAGAGCCCCTGCTGTGCCTAAACAGTGGAAACCCCCCACAAGTGCCCCCATTTGGGAAACTAGACCCCCTAAGGAACTTATCTAGATCTTTGGTGAGCAATTTGAACCCCCAAGTGCTTCACACAAGTTTATAACGGAGAGCCGTAAAATTAAAAAATAATATTTTTTCCACAAAATTGATTTTTTCACCCCAATTTTTATTTTACCAAGGGTAACAAGACTCCAAAAGTTATTGTGCAATTTGTCCTGAGTGCGCTGATACCCCATATGTGGGAGTAAACCACTGTTTGGGTGCATGGCAGAGTTTGGAAGGGAAGGAGCGCCATTTGACTTTTTCAACGCAGAATTGGCTGGATGCCATGTCGTGTTTGGAGAGCTCCTGATATGCCTAAACAGTGGAAACCCCCCACAAATGACACCATTTTGGAAACTAGACCCCTCAAGGAACTTATCTAGATGTGTGGTGAGCACTTTGAACCCCAAAGTGCTTCACAGAAGTTTATAACGTACAGCCGTAAAATAAAAAATCCTTTTTTTTTTTTACAAAAATGATTTTTTCGCCCTCAATATTTTATTTTCACAAGGGTAACAGGAGAAATTGGACCCCAAAAGTTGTTGTCCAATTTGTCCTGAGTACGCCGATACCCAATTTGTGGGAGTAAACTACTCTATGGGCGCACGTCGGGGCTCGGAAGGGAAGTAGTGACGTTTTGGATTGCAGACTTTGATGGAATGGTCTGGGGGAGTCATGTCGCATTTGGAGAGCCCCTGATGCGTCTAAACAGTGGAAACCCCCCACAAGTGACCCCATTTTGGAAAATAGACCCCACAAGGAACTTATCTAGATGTGTGGTGAGCACTTTGAACCCCGAAGTGCTTCACAGAAGTTTATAACGTACAGCCGTAAAAATAAAAAATCCTTTTTTTTTTTTACAAAAATGATTTTTTCGCCCCCAATATTTTATTTTCACAAGGGTAACAGGAGAAATTGGACCCCAAAAGTTGTTGCCCAATTTGTCCTGAGTACGCTGATACCCAATATGTGGGAGTAAACTACTGTATGGGCGCACGTCGGGGCTCGGAAGGGAAGTAGTGACGTTTTGGATTGCAGACTTTGATGGAATGGTCTGGGGGAGTCATGTCGCATTTGGAGAGCCCCTGATGAATCTAAACAGTGGAAACCCCCCACAAGTGACCCCATTTTGGAAAATAGACCCCACAAGGAACTTATCTAGATGTGTGGTGAGCACTTTGAACCCCAAGTGCTTCACAGAAGTTTATAACGTACAGCCGTAAAAATAAAAAATCCTTTTTTTTTTACAAAAATGATTTTTTCGCCCCCAATATTTTATTTTCCCAAGGGTATTAGGAAAAATTGGACCCCAAAAGTTGTTGTCCAATTTGTCCTGAGTATGCTGATACCCAATATGTGGGAGTAAACTACTGTATGGGCGCACATCGGGGCTCGGAAGGGAAGTAGTGACGTTTTGGATTGCAGACTTTGATGGAATGGTCTGGGGGCGTCATGTCGCATTTGGAGAGCCCCTGATGCGCCTAAACAGTGGAAACCCCCCACAAGTGACCCCATTTTGGAAAATAGACCCCACAAGGAACTTATCTAGAAGTGTGGTGAGCTCTATGAAGCTCCAAGTGCTTCACGAAGTTTTTAATACACTAAAAAAAAAAATATTTTTTTTTTACAAAAAATTTTGCCCCCAATTTTTTAATTTTTTCCCCAAGGGGAAACAGAAGAAAAAGGACAATTGCACAATAACTCTTTTGGGGGCCAGAGTACCAATACCCATATGGGGGTAAACTACTGTTGGGCGCATGGCA
>JARQOD010003835.1:22508-60654 GCA_033576555.1 Oophaga sylvatica | reverse complement strand
GCGGGGGTTAAAAAAAAGGGAAAATCACCGAGCTTTGGAAAATTATGAGATTGCAGTACCGACAAACCCACCGCAACTAGGGCACCCTTTGGAGGTTCTACGTTGGTCCTGACGCCCTGTAAACCCCTGAGAAACAAATCACCTAAAAGTAAAATATGGGAAAAGCTTTTGCCCGGAGTAACCCCAAGATAAAGAAAGCCCCCAAACATGTAATGGCGGTTAGACAAGAGGAAATACTGCCCACAGAAAGAAAAATAGTATGAGCAAACGCTGGGGCCCAAACTATCTAAATAGAAAAGGATAGGAGGGTACTTACTGCATCTCAGAAAACCCTGAAAAAACACCAAACTCTACTAATTTCAAAATCACCTGAGATCCCACGACCTCTACCACCTAAATTAGTTCTCTGGTGTAACAAAATAAAAACAGCAGCCACTGAAAAAACTGGAAAAAGCAAAAGAACAAAACTCAGTGGCTGAACTAAACTGAGAGGGCAGAAGCCCCCGGAGGGGACCCTGAAGGCCCCCACAGAAGTGCAGGACAAAATGCAAAAATATAGCAAAAACACAATAATAAGAAATTGTCTTATCTGATAGCAGGAGATGCAGACACGACACAGCAGGCTACAAGGGAAACTGGAAAGAAGGATTCAGACCAGAACAATTGATCACCGGCAACCCTGATGGAAAATGACTCCCTTATAAAAGACCAATCAGTAACACCTGATCCCAGTCCTCACAATCCTCACTAGTACCGCTTGTAACCACCAGAGGGAGCCTCTGCTCAGAACTCATCTCAAACCCATTCACAACAGTACCCCCCCCTTGAGGAGGGGTCACCGAACCCTCATTTGAGCAACCAGGTCGGTCAGGATGAGTTCAAATGATACGCACGGATAAGTCTCCTAGCATGGATGTCCGAAGCAAACACCCAAGAATTGTCTTTCTGACCATAACCTCTCCATTTAACCAAATACTGGAGTCTTCGTCTAGAAAAACGAGAATCCAATATTTTCTCAACCACATACTCCAGATTGCCCTCAACCAAAACAGGGTCAGAGGCACAGCAGCAGGAACCACTGGCTCAACAAACCTCTTCAACAAGGACTTGTGGAACACGTTATGGATCTTAAATGTCCTGGAAGAAGCAAACGAAAAGAAACAGGATTATAATCTCCATGATCTTATAAGGTCCAATGAACCTAGGTTTAAATTTAGGAGATGCTACTCTCATAGGAATATTCTTTGAGGACAACCAGACCAAGTCCCCCACTTTTAAACCGAGGACCATCAGTCCTATGCCAGTTAGCAAACCGCTGGGCCTTCTCCTGAGAGAGGGACAACCTCTCCACTACCTGGTCCCAAATCTGCTGCATACGCTCAACAACAGAGTCAACACCTGGACAGACAGAAGCCTCCGTCTGTCCTGAAAAAATCGAGGGTGAAACCCAGAATTACAGAAAAACGGAGACATCAAAGTGGCAGAGCTAGCCCTATTATTAAGAGCAAACTCAGCCAAAGGCAAAAAAGAGACCCAGTCATCCTGATCAGCAGACACAAAGCATCTTAGATAAGTCTCCAATGTCTGGTTGTTCTCTCAGTTTGACCATTGGTCTGAGGATGAAATGCCGAGGAGAAAGACAATTGAACACCAGTTTAGAACAAAACGTCCTCCAAAATCTGGAAACAAACTGGACTCCTCTGTCAGACACAATGTTCTCAGGAATGCCGTGTAAACGAACCACGTGCTGAAGGAACAATGGCACCAATTCAGAGGAGGAAGGCAACTTAGGTAATGGCACAAGATGTATCATTTTGGAAAACCTATCACAAATTACCCAGATGGTGGTCATTCTCTGAGAAACAGGAAGATCGGAAATGAAATCCATAGAGATATGGGTCCAGGGGTCTCTTGGGCACAGGCAATGGCATCAACAAACCACTAGAGCGAGAGCAAGGCTTGGAGCGAGAGCAAGTCCGCAGGACTGCACAAATTCCCTGACATCACGAGACAAGGTAGGCACCAAAGGACCGACTAACCAAGTCTCTGGTACCAAAAATTCCGGGATGCCCAGCCAATGCGGAACAATGAATCTCAGACATCACACTCTTTTTCCATTGGTCCGGGACAAACAATTTTCCAACAGGCAGCGCTCGGGCCTATCCTCCTGACACCCCTCCAGAGCAAGTCTCAAATTGGCGAGATGGCGGAAAGAACTACACCAAAAAAAAAAGGGGGGGGAAGCCAGCGCAACACATGGTCAGCATGAAATAAAATTTAAGTGCATCTATAGGCTACACCCTCCTTCAAAATAACAGAGGGATCAGATAGCTCAGGAGAGTCCGCAAGAAAACTCCTCGAGAGGGCATCCGCCTTAACATTCTTAGTGCCAGGAAGAAAGGAAACCACAAAATTAAACGTGTGAAAAACAAGGCCCACCTGGCCTGTCTAGGATTGAGTCGCTTGGCAGATTCCAGATAGACCAGATTCTTATGGTCCGTAAGGACCACCACCTGATGTTTGGCTCCCTCCAGCCAATGTCTCCACTCTTCAAAAGCCCACTTCATGGCCAATAATCCCGATTACCCACGTCATAATTACGTTCAGTAGGAGAAAATTTTCGAGAGAAAAAGGCACAAGGGTTACTTTTAGAGGTCTCTGCATCTTTTTGGGACAAAACGGCACCTGCCCCAATTTCAGAGGCATCAACCTCCACCTGAAATGGCAGAGAAACATCAGGCTGCCGTAGAACAGGAGCAGAAGTGAATCTCTGCTTAAGTTCCTGAAAACGCAGAGACTGCCTCAGGAGGCCAATTCACCACATCAGAACCCTTTCTGGTCAAATCAGTTAATGGTTTTAACAATAACCGAGAAATTACCAATAAATTTACGATAAAAATTGGCAAAACCCAAAAATCTCTGAAGAGCCTTTAATGAAGTAGGTTGGACCCAATCACAGATGGCCTGAACCTTGACCGGGTCCATTTCAATAACAGATGGGGACAAAATGAATCCCAGAAATGAGATCTTCTGTACGCCAAAAAGACACTTTGATCCCTTCACATACAGAGCATTCTCTCTCAAAATCTGGAATACAGTTCGAACATGTTTCACATGAGAGTCCCCGTCATTAGAAAAAATCAAGATATCATCCAAATAAACAATCAGAAACTTGTCCACAAAATCCCTGAAAATGTCATTCATGAAGGACTGGAAGACGGAAGGAGCATTAGTGAGCCCAAGGGCATCACAAGGTACTCAAATGCCCCTCAGGGGTGTTAAATGCCGTCTTCCATTCATCCCCGTGCTTAATGCGAATAAGGTTATACGCCCCCCTGAGGTCAAGCTTGGTAAACCAAGTAGCGTTTTTCACCCTAGAAAAAAAGGTCAGAAATCAAGGGTAACGGGTATGATATTTCACAGTAATATTGTTCAAGAGACGATAATCAATACACGGCCTTAATGAACCATCTTTTTTGGCCACAAAGAAAAAAACCGGCACCTAAAGGTGAAGAGGATGGTCTGATATGACCCTTCTCCAATGATTCCTTGATATAAGACCGCATTAGCGTCATGTTTAGGTACAGACAAGTTAAAAAGGCGACCTTTAGGGAATTTACACCTGGCACTAATTCAATAGCGCAGTCATAGCTCCTATGGGGAGGCAAGGATGCAGATTTACTTTCGCTAAACACATCAGAAAAATCAAACAAAAAGTCAGGAACATCCTCAGCCTGGGGGGAGGCAGAAAAAACAGGAGTGTTGGTATTAACACATTGGCAGCCCCAACTGGTTACAGACACAGATTTCCAATCCAAAACAGGATTATGAGACTGTAACCAAGGGAAACCCAGCACTATAATGTCATGCAGATTATATAGAACCAAAAATTTGCAGCACTCTGGTGATCAGGTTCAACCCTCATTATCACCTGAGTAGAAAACTGGGGTTTATTCTCAGCCAAAGGGGTAGAATCGATCCCCAGTAAAGGAATAGACTTCTGTAGGGGTATCAAGGGAAACCCACAACGTTTAGCAAACTCATAATCCATCAGGTTAATAGCTGCTCCAGAATCAACGAAAGCCTGAGCAGAAAATGAGGACAGAGAGCATATCAGAGTGACAGTTAATAAAAACTTAGTCTGAACACTACCCAAGACAACTGAGCGTGCAAAACGTCTTCCCCGCTTAGGGCAGACTGAAATAGCATGAGAGGCATCACCACAGTAGAAACATAACCCATTGCGCTTTCGAAACTCATGACGCTGTGCCCAGACACCACTCCATCACACTGCATGGGCTCAGCAGCTGGCTCACAAGGCAACACCACTCCACGCATACTTCTCCGCTCACGCAAACGTCTGTCAATTTGAATCGCTAATGACATAGAATCATTGAGACCAGAGGGGACAGGGAATCCCACCATAACATCCTTTACATTATCCGACAGACCCTTCCGGAAAAGGGCCGCCAAAGCGTCGTCATTCCATTTGGTCAGGACTGCCCACTACGGAATCTCTGACAGTATAACTCAGCGTCATCAAGCCCCTGATTTAATGCCAACAAGGCTTTTTCAGCTTGATCAGTGACATTAGGCTCATCGTACAATAACCCCAAAGCCTGAAAAAATGCATCAACATCACTCAAAACAGGATCCCCAGGTATCAGGGAAAAAGCCCAATCCTGAGGATCGCCGCGCAGGAGAGAGATGATAATTTGAACCTGCTGCGCTGCGTTTCCTGAGGACTTAGATTTTAAGGCAAGAAACAATTTACAATTATTTTTGAAATTCTGAAACTTAGCTCGATCCCCTAAAAACAAATCTGGCATGGGGATCCTAGGTTCCACAACAGGCAACCTAGCAAGATAGATAGGAATACTCCGAACCTCAGTGGCAAGCTGATCCACACGGCCAGACAACTGTGCAAACTCCATTGGGAGAAAAGATCCTCCCCAGCACCCAGAGATACAGAGGGAAAAAAAAAAAAAAAAAAATGCAACAAACAGAAAAATATCTCTGACAACTTTTCTTCCTTCAAAATATTTTTCCCTTCTGTGAGTACCATACAATTTTTATGGCCGGTGATACTGTTATGTTACGGTAGCTGAGGAGTGCAGGTAAAAAAGGAAATACACCAGAGCAGTTGGAATCTATGAGATTGCAGTACCCTGACTAACCACCGCAACTAGAGGCAGCCGTGGAGCGTTCCTACGTTGGTCCTAGACGCCTCGTCACAGCCTGAGAAACTAACTACACCTAAAGATAGAAATAGGAAAGCTATCTGCCCCGGAGTAGAACCCCAAAGATAATAGAAAGCCCCCAAACATGTAATGGCGGTTAGACAAGAAGAAATACTGACACAGAAAGAAAATAGTATGAGCAAACGCTGGGCCCAAACTATCTAAATAGAAAAGGATAGGAAGGGTACTTACTGCAATCTCAGAAAACCCTGAAAAAACACCAACTCTACTAATTTCAAAATCACCTGAGATCACACGACCTCTTCCACCTAAATTAGTTCTCTGGTGTAACAAAATCAAAACAGCAGCCACTGAAAAAACTGGAAAAAGCAAAAGAACAAAACTCAGTGGCTGAACTAAACTGAGAGGGCAGAAGCCCCCGGAGGGGACCCTGAAGGCCCCCACAGAAGTGCAGGACAAAATGCAAAAATATAGCAAAAACACAAAATAAGAAATTGTCTTATCTGATAGCAGGAGATGCAGACACGACACAGCAGGCTACAAGGGAAACTGGAAAGAAGGATTCAGACCAGAACAATTGATCACCGGCAACCCTGATGGGAAAATGACTCCCTTATAAAAGACCAATCAGTAACACCTGATTCCCAGTCCTCACAATCCTCACTAGTACCGCTTGTAACCACCAGAGGGAGCCTCTGCTCAGAACTCATCTCAAACCCATTCACAACACTCTGCCATGCGCCCAAACAGTAGTTTACCCCCACATATGGGGTATCAGCGTACTCAGGACAAATTGCACAATAACTCTTGGGGTCCAATTTCTTCTGTTACCCTTGCAAAAATAAAAAATTGGGGGCAAAAATATCATTTTTGTAAAAAAAAATGAATTTTTTGTTTTTACGGCTGTACTTTATAAACTTCTGTGAAGCACTTGGGACTTTATAGCGCTCACCACACATCTAGATAAGTTCCTTGTTGGGTCTACTTTCCAAAATGGGGTCACTTGTGGGGGATTTCAACTGTTTAGGCACATCAGGGGCTCTCCAAAGGCGACATGACGCCCGCAGCCCATTCCATCAAAGTCTGCAATCCAAAACGTCACTACTTCCCTTCCAAGCCCTGACGTGTGCCCATACAGTAGTTTTTTCCCACATATTGGGTATCAGCGTACTCAGGACAAATTGGACAACAACTTTTGGGGTCAAGTTTCTACTGTTACCCTTGGGAAAATAAAAGTTGGGGACTAAAAGATCATGTTTGTGGAAAAAATATGATTTTTTTATATTTATGCTCGGGCGTTATAAACTTTACTGAAACACCTGGGGGTTCAAAGTTCTCACCACACATCTAGATAAGTTCCTTGAGGGGTTTAGTTTCCAAAATGGGGTCATTTGTCGGGGGTTTCCACTGTTTAGGCAGATCTCCATGCACCCAAACAGTGGTTTACCCCCACATATAAGGTATCAGCGTACTCAGGACAAATTGCACAATAACTTTTGGGGTTTTGTTACCCTTAGGAAAATAAAAATTAGGATGAAAAAATCATTTTGTGGAAAAAATATGTTTTTTAATTTTACGGCTCAACGTTATAAACTTGTGTGAAGCACTTGGCGGTTCAAATTGCTCACCACAGATCTAGATAAGTTCCTTAGGGGGTCTAGTTTCCAAAATGGTGTCACTTGTGGGGGTTTCAACTGTTTAGGCGCATCAGAGGCTCTCCAAACGCAATATGGCGTACAATCTCAATTCCAGCCAATTTTGGTTTGAAAAAAGTCTAACGGCGCTCCTTCCCTTACGAGCTTTGCCGTCTGCCCAAACAGTGGTTTTCCCCACATATGGGGTATACTGGCTCCCTGTGACCTCTGATCGGCATTTGCCCCAGGTCGTTCGGGTTTACACCAATAAGCCATCAGGGGTATGTCCCATCCACTATTAGGTGTCACACCAATAACATGAGCCTGGATAGGAAAGGGCTGGTATAAACAGTAACCACCAATGTGATTGGCTTACACTGACAGAATCAATCATGTGTTCCATAGATATGACCGGGAACAGCCCCAATTCCTGTAGAAACGCTCCCACTTTATCCCAGAGTTACTCTCCTTGCCTGGATTAGTGCAGGACCTTGGTTTGTTGGAAACATTTATCCATACCCTCTCTGAGGAAGCTGACGTGGCGAAACATGCGTAAGAGGGAATAGTGGTAAATATTTCATCTTTATCTGTATACTACTGGCATGTCGTCTATAGGATTTGTAATCTCCATCTCTTGTTAGGATGTTTCCTCCTTTATACTATATGGGCTGTAATATATTCCTGGAATATTCCATATAGCACTTGCTGCACTTTATATCTCCTATTTCTATTCCAGGAATGTAATGCGCTGTTAGCTCTTTATTTTCTTACTATTTATACCCTTTTCTCTGTGTCCTCTCATTATATAAGCTATTCATTTATAAGTGCACAGTATCTATTCACCTTATAAACTGATATCAGGTGATATATCTACAATTCCTTTATATATATCTATGTATGGATTTATCTTATACTCAATAAATACGGAGCACTTAATCTCATTTCACCTTGATAATGACACTCTCTTAGGATACATTTTACTCTATGATGGCACTTTTGCACATAGCCACTAGATGGAGCTAAAACATTTGACATTTGCCTGAATTTTTATATCTACACATGGTTTACACACATTATATTTTCTTGTCTTAACTATATACTATTTAACATTATAATCTGTGTATTTTGGTAATAATTTGTATGTATATATGATTGATTACCACTTCTGTCTCTGTAAAAACAATCCCCTTTAACACCTTTCTGGCATCGGGCTTAAATGTACGCCGATGTCGGATTCCCTCCCTTTGATGTAGGCTTCGCTGCTGAGCCCACATCTTTTCCGACACATGTCAGCTATTTCGAACGTGGGTCACCCATGGACTGGCATGACAACCAGAGGTTTCCAGCAGAACGCTATGGTTGTCACTGCCGGATTGCTATTGCTAGCGTTGCCCCAGACAACAGGGTGAGGGTAAAACAGTGTGGCAATGCTTTTTTGAACTATAAAACAGGAAGAGAACACATAGAACAGTCCCAGCAAAATACCCAAGATGGTGCACATTACAGAGTCTCACCCTTCTCACCCTTCCACTCGCCGGGAAAATAGCAGCCGTGACTTCAGATCTACCAGGGCCGCCACCCCACTGGTGGCATGCACACAGAGAGGAGGTAACGACAAGTGTAGGACACTCCATTCAGTCAGTTACACCCGGTCCCGATACTGGTGCTGCCCCCAGTTCTGGTCCCTCACCGCTCCTACACCTCTGCAATGTCCCCGTCAGGATCCTCACTCTCTGAATATCCCTCAGCGTCCTGCTGCTTCTCGCTCCCCTACTTCCTGGCACGCTGCCAGCAGGCCTCCAGGGAGTATGCTTAGGATGCGAGCGCGCTTCCCTCTGGTCTCTTAAAGGGACAGCGTGCATTTTTTGAACATTTCAATTAACCAGTGGCAGCGCACTGATTACTATTTCTGGCCACTCTCCATAGGGGTGCCAGAGCAACAAGTATCTACTCTTGCTAAACCCGGTTCTGTCCCTGCACTGTCTGTGCGGTTATAGCATTCCGTTTGGCACTCTACTTATACTGTTTGTTTCCGCAGAATATCAGTGACCTGTTGTTCGGATATCCTAGATGACATCTGTACCTATACACTCAAGTGCCATCCCGTTCCACCACTCGCCGTCCAAACCAGTGGACGATAAAGTTGCTGGAGCCAGCTTCCGTCTGTCTACCCGGAACCTGACTATCCTTGCCAAAGCCAGCTTCACCTCATATACCCTGTGTCCGCCGGTCAGCTCCACCGTATCTGTAATATCTGTTTACCCGTTTGTCCCGCTGGGACAGCTGCCACGTGTCCGGGGTCTAACTGGAGGTAGCACCTTTGTCCTCCAGGTATTCCACTCTGGTCCTGTTCAAGGGACCTTACTACGGATACCTGGGGCTCACTAGTTACGCCCCCTTCGGAGTCCCCGGACTGAGGTCTTGAGGTTCCACTCAAAAATTAAAAAAACGAATGTGAACTTCATCACCTGTGCCTCCACTTCCATTTGTTACACAGTCCATACAAGGCCAGTTGATCCGAGGATCACAACCTGGCTTCATCTTCCAGGGTTGACTACTCCACCTGTGGCACACACACAGAGAGGAGGTAACAACAAGCATAGAAAGATGACAGTCCATTGAGTCCATACAAGGTACAAGGCAAGTTGATCCGAGGATCACAACCTGGCTTTATCTTCCCGGGTTGACTACTCCACCTGTGGCATGCACATAAAGATGAAGTAACAACAAGAGTAGGAAGATGACAGTCCATTGAGTCCATACAAGGTGCAAGGCCAGTTGATCCGAGGATCACAACCTGGCTTCCCCAAACGTATCCATGGTTCAGCGATCTGTATTCCTCCAATCGAGGCCGAAAACACCCTTGGTGGTTTCTGATAGAATGACAGATCCGTGTCCCTCGTGATGTTGCCATGATGTAAAATGGCTTCTGTCCTGTCTCTGGTTCTTTGGGTGTATGGATGTCTTGGCAGAATCTCTCTGGCTGTTTCGCTCAGTCTCTTTATACAGAGGCATGTAGCCTATTTTTAGACTTAACAAGTGTCCCTCATTCAGTATTTACATAAAGGGTAAGAATGGAAATGAGATCAAGCAACATTACTTGATTATTTAACCTATTTACAAAATTTTTCCCTCTCTGCTTACGAAGTCAACAAACTGGCTCAATAACACAATGCATAATTAGCATATCGGCAAACATCACTAGTCATCAAGGATAAGCGCACAATAAAAGTCGATATTATCAGCTTACACAAAGGTCTGTTTTCTTGACCAACCAGAAATCAGCACTTAAATTTGAAAGCCAAAATACAGATAAGTCTATTATTCTTTGTTTCTAAAAATAGTCTTCTGGTTAATTAAGAAACAATGCTGTATGTCTTCACAATGCCAAAAGTAAAAAAAAATAATTTTAAAAATATTAAAAAAATAAAAAAAATATGAAAGTTCAAATCATCCCCCTTTTGCCCCATTCAAAATAAAATAAAATCAAACATACACTTATTTGGTATTGCCGTGTAAGAATTCCCCGATCTATCTATATAAAAAAGAATTAACCCGATCGCTAAACGGCAAAACAGTCAAAACACCAGAATTATGTTTTTTGGTTGCCCAAACATTGCATTAAAATGCAATAACGGGCAATCAAAAGATTGTCTCCACCAAAATAGTATTATTAAAACTTCAGTTCGGCACGCAAAAAATAAGCCCTCACCCAACCCGAGATCATGAAAAATGGAGATGCAACGGGTATCGGAAAATGGAGCAATTCTTTTATACTTTACATAATAAAGATGAGTTATTTTTACTGATGTTTATTTTGGGTCATTTATTTCTTTTTGTATTTGGTTTATTCTATAAAACTCCCATATAATATTCTCACATTGAATTTATTCTATAAAATTCCCATTTAATATTCCATCCTTGAACGCACGCCGCACGTATCATGTTTTTGTAAAATTTGTCAATAATTTATATACAGTTAGGTCCATAAATATTTGGACAGAGACAACATTTATCTAATTTTGGTTCTAGACATTACCACAATGAATTTGAAACAAAACAAATCAGATGCAGTTGAAGTTCAGACTTTCAGCTTTCATTTGAGGGTATCCACATTAAAATTGGATGAAGGGTTTAGGAGTTTCAGCTCCTTAACATGTGCCACCCTGTTTTTAAAGGGACCAAAAGTAATAGGACAGATTAAATAATTGTAAATAAAATGTTCATTTCTAGTACTTGGTTGAAAACCCTTTGTTAGCAATGACTGCCTGAAGTCTTGAACTCATGGACATCACCAGACACTGTGTTTCCTTCTTTTTGATGCTCTGCCAGGCCTTCACCGCTGTGGTTTTCAGTTGTTGTTTGTTTGTGGGCCTTTATGTCTGAAGTTTAGTCTTTAACAAGTGAAATGCATGTTCAATTGGGTTGAGATCAGGTGACTGACTTGGCCATTCAAGAATATTCCACTTCTTTGCTTTAATAAACTCCTGGGTTGCTTTGGCTTTATGTTTTGGGTCATTGTCCATCTGTAGTATGAAACGACGACCAATCAGTTTGGCTGCATTTGGCTGGATCTGAGCACACAGTATGGCTCTGAATACCTCAGAATTCATTCGGCTGCTTCTGTCCTGTGTCACATCATCAATAAACACTAGTGACCCAGTGCCACTGGCAGCCATGCATGCCCAAGCCATCACACTGCCTCCGCAGTGTTTTACAGATGATGTGGTATGCTTTGGATCATGAGCTGTACCACGCCTTCGCCATACTTTTCTCTTTCCATCTTTCTGGTAGAGGTTGATCTTGGCTTCATCTGTCCAAAGAATGTTCTTCCAGAACTGTGCTGCATTTTTAGATGTTTTTTAGCAAAGTCCAGTCTAGCCTTTTTATTCTTGATGCTTATGAGTGGCTTGCACCGTGCAGTGAACCCTCTGTATTTACTTTCATGCAGTCTTCTCTTTATGGTAGATTTGGATATTGATACGCCTACCTCCTGGAGAGTGTTGTTCACTTGGTTGGCTGTTGTGAAGGGGTTTCTCTTCACCATGGAGAGTATTCTGCGATCATCCACCACTGTTGTCTTCCGTGGGCGCCCAGGTCTTTTTGCATTGATGAGTTCACCAGTGCTTTCTTTCTTTCTCAGGATGTACCAAACTGTAGATTTTGCCACTCCTAATGTTGTAGCAATTTCTCGGATGGGTTTTTTCTGTTTTTGCAGCTTAAGGATGGCTTGTTTCACCTGCATGGAGAGCTCCTTTGACCACGTTTCCTTCACAGCTAAACCTTCCAAATGCAAACACCACACCTCAAATCAACACCAGCCCTTTTATCTGCTTAATTGAGATTGATATAATGAAGGGATTGCCCACACCTGTCCATGAAATAGCCTTGGAGTCAATTGTCCAATTACTTTTGGTCCCTTTAAAAACAGGGTGGCACATGTTAAGGAGCTGAAACTCCTAAATCCTTCATCCAATTTTAATGTGGATACCCTCAAATGAAAGCTGAAAGTCTGAACTTCAACTGCATCTGATTTGTTTTGTTTCAAATTCATTGTGGTAATGTCTAGAACCAAAATTAGATAAATGTTGTCTCTGTCCAAATATTTATGGACCTAACTGTAGGTTCTCCCCGTCTGAGTTATTTTTGATGGTCAACAAAATGTGACTTTCCTGTAATTCATTTCTCACACTCTAGGTATAATGACTTTTCTCTGTGTGGGATTTTTGATGTTTAAAAAGTTTGTCCACTAGTTGGACAATCCCTTCTCTTTCCTGATGCTTGGTCCTAATAAAATAAAAACATTTATACAAACCTCCCATTCTGGCACCGTTTCAGCGGTGTCAGCACTTGCGTTCTTGGGTCTCTTTTGAGGTTGTTACGTCATGTGATCCCTGTGCCCGATCAGTGCTGGCGTCACTGTACCCAGTTTGGACAAATCAAGCATCATGAGGAAGTCAGAGAGCAGCCGCAGCCCTGGCTTCCTGTTGATGTTTAATACGTTCAAAACCGGGGACAGTGTATCCGCCTCCAGTAACAATTATAGGTGGAGGTGGATACAAGAAATAATTGGTAACCACTGGTCGGTCCTTTTGACGGACCCTATCTTGGTTCGAAACATTCCAGATAAACCTCAATTACAGCAAGGTGAGGCAAAAATATCAAGGACCTCCTGGTCAAGAGCCACTATGTCGCCAAAATCGCTAACCCTTTAAATCCAAACAACAGACACCCAACATGGGGATGTTATCCCTGTGGAGATTGTCTGGCTTGTGCTCAAAAAAATCTAATGGGTACACAATTCATGTCATCTAATGGGAAGAGGACATTTCTGGTTCGACATTTAGGCTGTAGCAGTACGCACGTCATCTATCTGGCCACATGTGCTTGTTCCAAGATATATGTGGGGTTGACTTCACGTCAACTCCGCATCCGAGTAAGGGAACATGTGAGGGATATCTTCAATGCTCAAAAAGTTGAAGATCTGAGCACCCTCAAAACATTTTCGTACATTGCACAATGGTGACCCCACAGGATTACAGGTCATTTGGATTGATCAGGTGCATAGCGGTAGTAGAGGTGGGAACATCAAACACTTATTAGCGCAAACTGAATGCAAGTGGATCGTAGACCTGGATTTCATGACCCCTAATGGGTTGGTTTCTTTGTTCCATCCCATTCCTCTCTCTTGTGTGATTTATGTCTTGTTCAATAGATATAATACAATATTAATTTTTAAAATAAACTTTTCATTTTATATATTTATTTCTTTTTTAATATTTTTTATTCATTATTGTGTCTGTTCTTTTCTCTTGTTCCGCATTTAGAATTAGGTTTTCCCGATATCCAGCATTTTTCTAGTTATACAGTTAATTGTGGGCTGAAAGATGGAAGTGGAGAAGATAATGAATTTTTATGAGAAGACAGGTATTTTCTGCAGGCATCTGGAAATCTTGGATTGTTGTGACGTTGAGAAATATACATTATGAATACATTATTATATTTTATATACACTATGTTCCAAATTATTATGCAAATTGGTTTTAAGTGTCATAGCGTTTTGTTTTTTTTTGTAAATGAAACCCACTGATGGTATTGTGTCTCAGGGTTCTTTGGATCACTGAAATCAATCTCAGATACCTGTGATAATCAGTTTGCCATGTGAGCCCAATAAAAGGAAAACTGGATGTTCCACACTATTAAGCAGCAGTTGTCAAGTAACATGGGAAAGAAAAAGGATTTCTCTGCTGCTGAAAAGCATCAAATAGTGCAATGCCTTGGTCAAGGGATGAAAACATTACATATTTCCTGACAACTTAAGCGTGATCATCGTACTGTTAAGCGATTTGTGGCCAATTCTGAGCACAGACATGTTCGTGCTGATAAAGGCAGAATGAGGAAGGTTTCTGCCAGGCAAGTTCATCGGATTAAGAGAGCAGCTGCTAGAAGCCATTACAAACCAGCAAACAGATATTTGAAGCTGCTGGTGCCTCTGGAGTCCCTTGAACCACAAGGTGTGGGATCCTTCAAAGGCTTGCTGTGGTGCATAAACCTACAATTCGGCCACCCCTTAACAGTGCTCACAAGCAGAAACGGTTACAGTGGGCCCAGACATACATGAAGACTAATTTTCAAACAGTCTTGTTTACTGATGAGTGTCGAGCAACCCTGGATGGTCCAGATGGATGGAGTAGTGGATGGTTGGTGGACGGCCACCACGTCCCAACAAGGCTGCGACATAATCAAGGAGGTGGAGTCATGTTTTGGGCCGGAATCATGGGAAACAGCTGGTAGGGCCCTTTAAGGTTCCTGAAGGTGTGAAAATGACCTCTGCAAAGTATGTAGAGTTTCTTCCATGGTATAAAAAGCAGAAACGTGCCTTCAGGAGAAAAATCATCTTCATGCATGACAATGCACCATTTCATGCTGCAAAGAATACCTTGGAGTCATTGGCTGCTATGGGCATAAAAGGAGATAAACTCATGGTGTGGCCACCATCTTCCCCTGACCTCAACCCTATAGAGAACTTCTGGAGTATCATCAAGCAAAATATCTATGAGGGTGGGAGGCAGTTCACTTCAAAACAGCAGCTCTGGGAGGCTTCATGCAAAGAAATACAAGAAGAAACTCCAAAAACTCATAAGTTCAATGGATGAAAGAATTGTGAAGGTGATATCAAAGAAGGGTTCCTATGTTAACATGTAACTTGGCCTGTTAGGATGTTTTGGAGTTAAGTAGCTTTTTTGTTCAGTGAATGTGACCTCCTAATGCTGCAAATTCCACAAATGAGCATTTTCAGTTCTTTAAAACAGATCAAATGTTCAGAAATTCTACTGTGCCTAATAATTTGGAACAGTGCATTTTGAGTTTTTTTCCATTTTGGAGATTATACTGTTATCATTGGGAGGTTTCTTCAATAAAATTCGATGTATACTCTAACGGGTGATGACTTTTATTAGACTGACTCATTTGCACCGACCACTTAGGAAAATCAGAGAAAAATATAATTTGCATAATAATTTGGAACAGTGTATTTGCACTGTTTCACTTGTTTTCATGTACTTTGCTATTTGTGTATTTCACATCTTTATACAAGCATTATTATTATGTATTAATTTAATACTTTATTTGTATGTGTTATATACTTTGTAATGTTTTAATACTTGAATATATCATGCTGTTGGAAATATATGTTATTGTGTGATTTGCACTTGTCACTTCACATTCACAGTTATATCTCTCACTATGCCATTTGCATCACTTGTTATTTGTAATTTGCACTAGTCACTTTATTGGCATATGCACTTTTTCTATAGTATACTCGCAATGGATTGCATTTATCCCCAGTAAGATGGCTGCCTTTTGTTCCCTCTATCTTTTGGTACCAGTGCAGGATTTGTGCGTGCGCTCTGTGCTCTCTAGAAGCACATAATACTTTATAGGCTCTTGTTGGCACAAATGGTCTGACGAATGCGCTCAGAGCTCCCTGGAGGGACACCATACCTCCGGCTTCATAGTCTCAGCGCGCATGTCTATTGAAGTCATTTGGGGATTTCCCCATGAAATGCGTGCTCGGTGAATGCTGGGAGGCGGTGTGTAATTTCCTTCAGCGGTGACGTCGGGACGCATGCGCACTTTGGACATGCCATACAATGGAGTTCACTATAAAAAGCCGGTCAGGGAATTTCTGCTCATTCCCTTTTGAGAAAGCAAACGCGAAATGCGCGTCAGGGGTGGTACGTGGCTCCCGGGCACCGCAGCATTACATTTTATGGGTAAACACTGAAGCACTTTTTATGGCACTGAACTTTTTCACTTATTGGCGGTTTGAGGATTCATATACTTAGGGTTGATTCCATGTGATTGAAACGCCATTTGAACTGTGCTGGTTGAAGGATCACAACTCTGATCAGATGGATTATATTTGATGTTATGTCTGATATGTTACTATATTTCATGTGCTGCTGTACATAACGTGGTCTTACTATATGCCCTGGACCCATGTACTATTTTACAATTTATTAGGGTTATGTCTAGTATACCACTACGTGTTTTTTTATTTATGTCTACATAGTGGTATTAAATAAAAAAATTTTTTTTTAATATTCTTTGTATGTAACTCCATTTTTTCTTGTTTTACGAAGTATATAGTCTGAAGTCTGGGACCTGCCTATGTATGGCTAGTTTTCTGACTGTTTCGGATAACATGATACATGATTTTAGTTTTTTTTTGTCTAGTCAATATTAAATAAAGCCTTTGGTGAGGACGATGAAACCCGCAGAAATTAGAGATTTGGAGAGTGAGTGTGTATATGTCACTTCACCCTATATACTGAAACGTGGGGTATATGTTTCATCTATTAGTCATCTTCTGACTAACCTTCAGGGGGTGAATTATGGGTACAGTTTTACATTTGGAATGATTAGTTTAATCCTTTTGTCAGCAAACAGGAGGAATGACAAGAGACAACCCCTTTAAGAAGATCCAATACTGGTTAAAACAATTCCAACATTCTGAACATAAAAAGGCTTCTCCCCTATGTGACGTCTTTGATGTTTATTAACAGTTGATTTCCAAGTAAAATATTTCCCACATTAAGAAAATGAAAAAGGTTTCTCCTCTGTGTGACTGCTCTGATGTCTAACAAGAAGCTCTTTCCGGTTAAAACATTTCACACATTCTGAACAGGAAAAAGGCTTCTCCCCTGTGTGACTGTTCTGATGTCTAAGAAGATGCGTTTTCTGGCTAAAACATTTTCCACATTCTGAACATGAAAAAGGCTTCTCCCCTGTGTGAGTTCTCTGGTAGTTAACAAAATGTGATTTATTTGCAAAACATTTCCCACATTCTGAACATGAAAAAGGTTTCTCCCCGTGCGTTATCTGGTGCTGAACACAATCTGATTTATTGTTAAAACATTTCCCACATTCTGTACATGAAAAAGTTTTCTCCCGTGTGGGTTCTCTGGTGCCGAATACAATCTGATTTATTGTTAAAACATTTCTCACATTCTGAACAGGAAAAAGGTTTATCCCCTGTGTGAATTCTCTGGTGCTGAACACAATCTGATTTATTGTTAAAACATTTCCCATATTCTGTACATGAAAAAGGCTTCGCCCCTGTGTGAGTTCTCTTGGTGGCTATTAAGAACCGATTTCTAGTTAAAACATTTCCCACAATCTGAACAGGAAAAAGGCTTCTCCCCTGTGTGAGTTATCTGATGTCTGATAAGACTTGTGTTCTGTATAAAACGTTTCCCACATTCTGAACAGGAAAAAGGCTTCTCCCTGTGTGGGTTATCTGATGTCTGATAAGCTTTGTGCTCTGTATAAAACGTTTCCCACATTCTGTACATGAAAAAGGTTTCTCCCCTGTGTGGGTTCTCTGGTGCCGAACACAATGTGATTTATTGTTAAAGCATTTCCCACATTCTGAACATGAAAAAGGTTTCTCCCCTGTGTGAGTTCTCTGGTGCTGAACACAATCTGATTTATTGTTAAAACATTTCCCACATTCTGTACATGAAAAAGGTTTCTCCCCTGTGTGGGTTCTCTTGTGCCGAACACAATCTGATTTATTTTTAAAACATTTCCCACATTCTGTACATGAAAAAGGTTTCTCCCCTGTGTGGGTTCTATGGTGCTGAACACAATGTGATTTACTGTTAAAGCATTTCCCACATTCTGAACATGAAAAAGGTTTCTCCCCTGTCTGAGTTCTCTGGTGCTGAACACAATCTGATTTATTTTTAAAACATTTCCCACATTCTGTACATGAAAAAGGTTTCTCCCCTGTGTGAGTTCTCTGGTGCTGAACACAATCTGATTTATTGTGAAAACATTTCCCACATTCTGTACATGAAAAAGGCTTCTCCCCTGTGTGAGTTATCTGATGTCTGATAAGACTTGTGTTCTGTATAAAACATTTTCCACATTCTGAACAGGAAAAAGGCTTCTCCCCTGTGTGGGTTCTCTGGTGCCGAACACAATGTGATTTATTGTTAAAGCATTTCCCACATTCTGAACATGAAAAAGGTTTCTCCCCTGTGTGGGTTCTATGGTGCTGAACACAATGTGATTTACTGTTAAAGCATTTCCCACATTCTGAACAGGAAAAAGGTTTCGCCCCTGTGTGAGTTCTCTGGTGCTGAACACAATTTGATTTATTGTTAAAACATTTCCCACATTCTGTACATGAAAAAGGCTTCTCCCCTGTGTGAATTCTCTGGTGCTTAACAAGAGTCGATTTCTGGTTAAACCATTTATCACATTCTGAACATGAAAAAGACTTCTTTGCTTTAGGAGCAGTTTGTTTCTTAATGCCTCTTTCGTGACTTTGATTTTCCTTAGTAGTCGGTAATGAATCAGAAGATCGGACCTGTTTCATATTATCAGATGACAGATCTTTGCTGTGAATGGATGATGGTATATCTGGAGTAATATCATTCACTTCAGTTGTATCTCGTAGGATCTCAAGATCATCAGATTTAAAAATTGAAGATGTCAGCTGTCCCTCTGATCTCCTGGTACAGTCATCTGCTAAGATAAAAAACAATTATTATTTTTTAATAAAATATCCTTGAGTTTTATATTTTTGAACATTTCTACTTACCTTGCCATTTTTATGGACAGTTTACAGTATGTAAAAAAATTAATTTATAAGATGGAATCACTTTATGGGGATTTCGACTGTTCTGGTTTTCTGTCATTTAGGTATATTAGGGCTTCTGCATATAGTGTGTCCAATCTCATTTGGGGTCTGTTCCTGCTGTCCAGCTGGAGTAATCTGCTCCCTACTTCAGCCAATTGTAAAGTATCACACCCTAATAAAGCTCAAAGCAAATTGCCAGAATCTGCCAGGTACAGCGTTGTTCTCCCTGGTTCAGTCCTCTGTGCTCAGCTCACGGCTTGTGTATTTGTTTCCTATCCTATTGGGACCGTGGCCCGTTTACTGACTACTCTTGTGTCTTCAGATTCTGTCCCTACTGGTTATGACCTAGCTACCTGCCTATTATTCTTGCTATCAAACACCACAGAATAGCAGGTAACACCATGGTCCAAGCCTAGGGGTCCCTGTGTAAGCTCCGATTCCATGTAAAGGTGTTAAAGGGCGATGAGCAAGGCAATCCTTGGGATATGGAAAGCAGAGAAGATAGTGCCAAGCATGTTCATGGTAGACATCTTTTGAGCTACCAGGTGATCACGAACAGTGCTCCCAATACATTGTGTCTGCAAACTATTCCATCTAGATCTGCACTCAAATAGCTAAATGGTGCTCCTTCCCGTCTGAACACTGCCATGTGCCCAAACAGTAAAGTACAACCTTATATAGGGTATTGTGCGGAGTTGGAAAATAATTTGCAAGATTCATTTGTTTGGAATTATTCACAAAGGATAATAGAAAAGTTATCACCACATAAAGTGACACACCTCAGATCTTAAAAATGGGGCCTGATTAAGAACACAAAACTGGCTTCGGGAAGAGGTTAAATCAGAGTATTTTGGACACTAACTACTGTAGTCGAAAACTGTGACTACAGACAATAACACATCTACTGAAATAATCATACTCAACAGTCTTCATCCATAATAAATGTGTAACTAGTGTGGAAACCTCTCTGATGTAATTAGCGTATGGGTCTCGGTGGCTTTACAATTTAAACTATCATAAGGACCAATATTTTCTGTGAGATGAGTTTCAAGAAGAAATATTAGGCATTTAAAAAGAACTGTGTATAATTGTGCAGAGCTGAGATGTCTTAAGGGAACCTGTCAGCAGGATTGTGCACAATAACCTAAAGACACTGTCAGGTTGGCGCCGTTATACTGATTACAATGATACCTTGGTTGATGAAATCCATCTTGTGGTTGTTGTTTAATCTGTATTTGTAGTTTTCAGTTAATGAGATTCTCGTGCTCTGGGGTGTGGCTGTGGGTGGCCTGTGGGCAGGGCTTTATGTGATGCTCTGATTACATATACATCTGTATTGGCTTATGACAGGTTAATGATCCCTCAGTGACCTGCCCCCCATTTTTACATAATTCATATAATAGCGTTGATATTGTAGTTGATAATGCCTATAATATTGCGGCTATTGTGACGTTTAGAAAAAAATTTCATCCAGCAAAATGTCACCGGCAGTGGTGGCGCATGTGCAGTAGCATCTATAAGTAAGAGATAGATGCTACTGGACAGGTGCCGCCAATGTCATTTTGCTGGATGTAATTTTTTTCAAAGCATCATAATAGCCACAACATTATAGGCATTATCAGCAATAATATCCACACTATTACATACATTACATAAAATGGGGTGGAGGTCACTAAAGGATCAGTGACCTGTCATAAGCCAATATGAATATGTAAGCAGAGAACTACATTAAAACCCCGCCCACAGCATGAGAATCTTATTAACTGAAAACTACAAAAAAAGATTAAACAACAACCACAAGACGGATTTCATCACCAGGTATCAATGTAATCACTACAACGGGGCCGACCTGACACTGTCTGTAGGTTACTGTGCACAATCCTGCTGACAGGTTCACTTTAAATTTAGATCTTGGGCATCTGAAAGCGGCGATGGAGAGCTTTTTATTAAGACTATCAGGGAGTCACAGTCTCAAATAAGTACGGCAGGCCGATCCCACTACAATCAAACTATCATACAAAATGAACAGGTAAGAAAAGACATAGAATAAAAAATTATGTTACATCCCCAACAACAACGTAAATATGAGGGGAGAACTCCAACACTAAACCAGAGATGCACTCATTTATAGTGGACTATTGGAGCTACTGTGAGTCCTGACCAGAAGAGTAGAGAAAGTATTAGTACTCCTAATTTCAGGAGATATTGTGCAGTAATCTGAATTCCTTAGGATCGAAAACAAAGATATTTATGACGTGGCGTGAATCTATGAAACCAGGGCTTGAGCCATGCCAACACATCTCCTGCAGGCGTGAATAAATGTATATTACAGCCATCAGCCACGCACAGCTTAGAGATATATCATGGCACAGGAGTAATGGTTTTATGTAGCTTATCACAATCCTCCTTGAAATTAGTTTTAATACAAATTTAAAAGTCAGGATAAAGGGAAATTCTGCTGTTATTGTACAGAAATTCACACTTGGCCTCACTGCACAATTAATCTTGTTGATCATAAAAGCGAAGTTTGGCCAGAAAGACTGGACCTGGTCTTGTAGGGACCATATGAGCACATTCAGCAGCACAGAAGGGAGAGAAGGTAGATTCATCCAATAAGATGTAGGAGAGAGAGCCCCCGCTGTGTGACCGGGCCGGAACCAAGGGGGCTGTCACTTAAGTTCCTAGGGGGAAGGTTCCCGGGGGAAGGAACTGCAGGACGACCCAGAGACTGTTCTAGAAGGTACGGGGGCGGGTCGACTATAAAAGGAGCACAGGAGACCAGCAGGGGGCACTTGACGCAGAGACAGACGAGAGACAGGAAGGAGGAACCTGACGGGGGTTGAAGAGCAAGACAAAGCCAGCGGCCACGCGTGAGGAAGTACAGGGACTCACGTGACTAGGGGAGAGGACGATCCCGAGCGGAGCAAAGAGGCAGGAGAACTCTGCCACCCGGGGCCGCCACTACAGCATGCGGCTGCGGCCTGTGCTCTGCCAATCGTGGCCGCCGCAGCCCCGTTCCAGCCTGCGGCCGCGCCCTATCCATTGCCAGCGGCCGCCACTGCCCCACTCCAGCCCGCGGCTGTGGCCTGTGCACTGTCACCTTCGGCCGCCACTGCCCCGTTCCAGCCCGCGGTTGCAGCTCGTACGCTGCCATCCGCGGCCGCCGCTGCCCATCTCCATCCCGCGACTGGCCTGCACGACAGGATCCGCGACTGCCACCATCTCGCCTCCGAGACGGGCGGACTCAACGCCAGGGAACTTCTCCAGCTCCTCGTCGGCTGGGCCCAGCAGCTGAGAAGCCGAACTGACACCTTCCGGACCCCTTCCAGACAACAGCGCTGCCGGAGGCAAGAGAAGGATATGTGACACTCTGTTAACTGTGCCCTGTAGTTGTTGGCACCTGCCTGATAGCCGTTTGCTCAGTTAATTGTGTATTGTTGTATACTTTCCCTGCGAGGAGAACCACTGTCAGCTTACTAGTTATTCCTATAACCCCTATACAAAGGTTCAGTTTAAGCTTGCTCCATCTTCGACTCGTCACTGCATCCCGCGTACCTGCGAATACCACAAAGATATCAGGGTTCTAGGAAGCCAACAGCATCATTACTCTCTGCTTTCTCTTACAGACCCATCATAATAGTTTTCTTCAAGTGATTTTCTAACTTGTCAGCACATTCTATGTGCGCTGTCATTTGGCTTTGTAGTTTACAGATCTGGGAAGGTAACGGTCAGAGTCTTCTAATCCCAGAGGGTAGGTGGATCTTGTTGGTGGTATGTTCTATAGAAAAGGGCTTTCAATACCCAAAGTCATTTGAACAATTTTGGGTGGAGGAGAATGTTGTAGTTGGGAGGCAAAATGGTGATCATGGTAATACGGCTGGACTACACCACCGATAAAGCAGCCACAGCCGATGACTGAGAAGAATCTGTGACTTCTCTTCATTTAGTGGTCACTACTCACCTGGGTAGTCATATACAGGAATTTCTTCTTTATACCGCTCATCACCCCTCACATATGTCTCTGTAGCATTAATATGGGTCAAATCTTCACCCTGAATCAAATATTGTAAAAGTCACAGACAGATGGAGAAGTCACATCTATGATCAGCTCTAATCCTGTCATCTCCACCGTTCTCATTACACAAGTGTAAAACATAAAATACTGGGGGATAAAACAAGACTGAGCACAAGACCTTCACAGCCGTCTACACATCATAGGGGAGATATCATGACACCTTCTCTCCATCTACCTGATGATCCTGAGGAACATTGGGATCTTCTTGTTTACAGTACTGTGGAAGAAGAGGATGGGGACATCTCTCTGGTGTTGTCCGCTTACTGGATAGATCTGAAGGAAATACAGGGACTGAATTCATTCTTTACATACAGATAATTATAGGCCGTGTGCATTTAGTCCTGTCTATTACCTGGTGATGTGAGAGGCTGAGGATCCTCCATCATGATATCCTTGTACAGATCTTTGTGTTCTTCTAAATACTCCCACTCCTCCATGGAGAAATAGACAGCGACATCCTGACACCTTATAGGAACCTGACACATACAATGATACCGTCATCACCCCGATCCCTTCAGGCTAAGTTCACACGTTGCGGAATTGCCGCGGAAATTTCCGCGGCAATCCCGCACTTCTCCCGCAGGAAATACGCACGTTTTTTGTATGCTGATTCCCGCCAGAATAATAGCGTTTTGCAAGCGTAATTAGCTTGCAGAATGCTAGCATTTTCCTAGCGATCTGTAGCATCGCTTGGAAAACTGATTGACAGGTTGGTCACACGAGTCACACATAGTGTTTGACACGTGTGACCAACTTTTTACTATTGATGCCGCCTATGCCGCATCAATAGTAAAAAGATCTAATGTAAAAATAATAAAAAAAATAATAAATAATGATATTCTCACCTTCCGGCGGCCCCCGCAGCCTTCCCGCCTCTCAGTGACGCTCCCGGCAACTCCGGTCCCAGGAGTGCTTTGCGACAAATCACACCGATGACGTACATCTCGCGAGACCGCTATGCCATCTGGGTGATTCTCGCAAAGCACTCCTGGGACCGGAAGTTGCCGGGAGCATCGCTGAAGGCGGGAAGGCTGCGGGGGCCGCCGGAAGGTGAGAATATCATTATTTTTTATTTTAATTATTGTTTTACCAGGGATATGGTACCCAGGGCCTGGAGGAGAGTCTCCTCTCCTCCAGGCCCTGGGTACCACCGCACATGAACCGCTTACATTCCGCAAAATTAATGAACATGTTGCTATTTTTTCCGCGAAGCGTTTTTTTCGCGGAAAAAAACGCAACATGTGGCCAAAACATGCGGAATCAATTAACATGTATAGGATGCTTAATGCTTGCGTTTTTATCGCGTTTTTACCGCGGAAAAACCGCGAAAAAAACGCAATTATTCCTGATCGTGTGCACTTAGCCTCATAGTGTTACTGTATAATGTCCCAGCATTCCAAGCAGTGTCACCTCTCCAGTCAGCAGCTCAATCATCTTGTAGATGAGTTCTAGGATCTTCTGGTCATTGATGTCCTCATGTATCAGTGGGTAAGGTGGAGGCCCTGTGATTCGGCTCAGGGGTCTTCCCGATCCCTCAGACACAGGGTCCTGACAGCGCTCACTAGAGGTCTTCTTCACTACTGTGTAATCCTGGTTATGGAGACATATTAATAAATCTCACTACAGACATTTCCGGAGTCCTCACCTCTCCAGTTCTGTCCATCTGTTATTCCCATAGATAAGAATGATGTAATGTGACGTCATCAGAATCTCTCACCTCTCCAGTAAGCCGGAAGAGGATCTCTAGGGTGAGGTGTAATATCCTCTCCGCCATCTTGTCTCTGTCCATATCCATCCTTGATGGGTAAATCAGGAAAATGTCCTTATGTAGAAGATCTTCACTGAGAGGATCCGATATTGTAGAGACTTGAATGAGAAGAAGATGAGCCGATGTAACATCATAAAATCCTGTGTAATAATACAATTACTGGAGATAATAAGGGAAACATATGAGGAGATTTATTATTTTACAGTATTTAGTTTTCTTGTTTACATCTACTAATAAAACCTATATATTTAGGCCACAGACAACAAGCAGTTTCTTCCTCGGAGTCGGCAGTTGAATACGTTTCTCATAGACTCATCTTCCATAAAGCTAATTCTCCTCTCATTTACCGACCCTGGAATCGGCATTAGTAATACTGCAGGAGATATTCATTACACGTGACAGGAGAAATAACTACTTCATGATGAGGACGACATCTTCATCTTCTACTACGGCTCTAGAGACATATTTGTCCAGAGTCGTCACTGACTCCATCCCCACCGGCGTCTATATGAATGTTTCCCGTCTTCCCCGCACTGTAATCTTCTATCATGTTAGATCTCATGTCTGATTCACACACAGAAGTTTGAGGCTTTAAAGGCACTGTCACACTTAGCGATCTCACCAGCGATCACGACAACGACACGACCTGGCGAGATCGCTATGTGATCGCTGGTTAGCTTCCAAACACAAAGATCTCATCAGAGATCAGCGATCTGTATAACGACCTCTGCAGTCCTTGGGAAAACCTAGTCCCACCTGCGACGCTGGTAAAGTCATTCATAAAGGGTGTCACACTCAGCGATTCAGGCTCACCAGCGGGACACCAACTAGCAAAGAATGGCTCAGAACGTTCATAAGCGATCAACGACATCTCAGCAGGGGCCACATCGCCGCTACATGTCACACACAGCTGCGTCGCTAACGAGATCGCTACTGCGTCATAAAATCGATGACGCGTTAGCGATCTCGCTTAGTGTGACAGTACCTTTAAAAAAGCTTTTTTGTTTGCACAAACACTGCAGACAGAAATTATCTGATCCCAAAGTCTCCATGCACAGTGTTTTATGGCCTCAGGCTTTCCTATATTACAAGAAAAAAGCAGATATTGAAATGTTTCAAATGAAAATTGGCTCCAACAACTCTTGTAAAAAGAAAAAAAACATGGAAAAAGCAGAAGGCACATTTTATTATTTTTAACAAATGTTTAACCCTTTTGGTCCCCAGAACATAGATGTACACCGCAGGGACGGCACAGGTGCGGCTACAACAAAAACCCTGGCACTTTAACCACTTGCTCTTGTGAAAAGCAAACATGGCATCTAAGCTGTGACAGAGTCCGGCTGAATGCCCTCCTCCCCCAAGTACTCAATAGTATGGGGCGGCCTAGTTACTACGATACTTACATGCCTAATATGGGCCTGCAATGTACAAAGGTCTATTAGGTAGGGCCAGAGGCAGCGTCCAATAAGTTACCTTTTAACGCCCCCATACACATTAGATTACTGTTACATGAAATCCCTGATTTTGAGGTTTGGCCGACCATATTATTATTATTATAGATTTTTAAAGCGCCATTTATTCCATGGCGCTTTACATGTGAAATAATGTATTTGGGGGCCTCCCGACAGATGATAGAGCAGGGAAGGATCTGGCATCCTGAATTTCAGAGGATAATCCGTTTGTACTTCCTGTAGATAATCCTTCACTAGAAGAGTCTGGAGGCGACTCTCATACAGACCACAGGAAAGCTGGAATATTTGTGTATGGGGGAGTCGGGAGAGATAGCCGTCTGCCAAATGACCGTTCAGCCAACACATATCTCGTGTACGGGGCCGTTAGTATTACACTGACAGGCAGTGATGATACACGGCACTACAGTAGTACAGTGACCTTATGACAGCAAAATGTAACGGTGACCACTCTCTGCTCATTCTTCTCGACCTTTCTGCAGCTTTCGACACTGTTGACCACCGTCTCCTACTGTCTTGGCTCCAGTCACTAGGTATTAAGGACACTGCTCTCTCCTGGTTCTCTTCCTATCTTTCTGACCACTCCTTCAGTGTTTTGTTAACTGGTTCCACTTCATCCCCTCTTCCTCTCACTGTTGGGGTACCTCAGGGCTCAGTCCTTGGCCCCCTTCTCTTTTCTCTCTACACGGCCCCAACTGAACAGACCATCAGCAGACTTGGCTTTCAGTACCATCTTTATGCGGATGACACACAACTATACACATCAACCCCTTGACATTACCCTCCGCTGTACTACAGAACGCCAGTGACTATCTGTCTGCAGTCTTCAACATCATGTCCGCCCTCTATCTGAAACTCAACCTCTCCAAAACAGAACTTCTGCTCCCACTGTCTACTAACCTCCCTAAATCTGACATTGCCTTCTCTGTGGGTGGCACCATAATAGCACCCCGGCAGCAGGCATGCTGTCAGGGTGTTACGTTTGACACCAATCTCTCCTTCACCTCCCATATACAATCTCTTGCCCTCTCATGCTGCTTACACCTAAAGTACATCTCTAGAATCAGTCCTTGTCTCACTATGGAAACAACAAAAACCCTCACTGTCGCCTTGATCCACTTCCACCTGGACTACTGTAACACTCTATTGATTGACCTCCCCCTTACTCGAATTTCCCCTCTCCATGTTGCACAGCTTCTGAATCCACACCTTTGCAGTAGAAAACTTCACAGAGCAGGCTGCATGGGATAACAAGCTTTTACTTCTTTCAACATGAGGTAAAAGAATAATGCACAGTCATTTTAGCATTGCATCAGGAAACAGGAACAAAACGAAAGTGAAACTACAAGTGAGACTATTTCTTATACAATACATTAAACAGAAGGAAACGTTACACAACATTGCCATCTACTGTCAGGTCAGCATAAAGTCCTCCTTTTACTTATAATAAGTCCTAATCTGTTGCATATGCCAACACCCTTTCTCAACAGTAAGGACTTATTCAATCAAACCCAACTTTTTATTAGTCTCTGATGTTTATCAGCATTCAATGCCTTCATGAAAATGTCTGCTGTCATTTCTTCAGTAGGGCAATACTCCAACTTCAAGACACCTTGGTCCTCTTTTAGTTTTGTTGGTTTCAAGTGTGATTGTCCTAATTCTGTCAACAATTGTCTTAACCACAGTACTTCTTGTCTTTCTATCTGTATTCCTAGGTACTGTTTTACATTTCCCAAGTCTTTGATTTCAAAATGTTGTTTCAGGGTTTTTAGAATGTTTTTTTATCCCTTTCTTGTTTAAAACAAATCAAAATGTCGTCTACATATATGAGTACATAAATCCATTTATTACTCAGCCTTTTTGTGTACAAGCATGGATCAGCTTTGCTTCTTTGAAATTTTTCATTTGTTAGTACTTCCATGATTTTGTCATTCCAAGCTTTAGCTGCTTGCTTTAAACCATATATGCTTTTCTGTAGTTTATGTGAATACTTTTCCGTCCAATTATGACAAGAGCATTCTTAAGGTGATACCTTTATTGGCTAACCAGAAAATTATATGTTCGCTAGCTTTCAGAGCTCAAAGGCTCCTTCTTCAGGCAAGATTACATTTGGAAAGTTGGACGGAAAAGTATTCACATCGATTTTTCTGGCTAACACGGTACCACAATATAATTTATTATTGTACACCATTTCTGTAGTTTACAAACTTTGGATTTCTTTCATCTTTGAATCCTGGAGGTTGTTCCATGTAAATGTCTTCTGTTAAATCTCCATTCAAAAAAGCTGTCTTTACATCCAGATGTCTTAGTTCCATCTGTTCCATTGCTGCAACTGTAAGTAAAGTTCTTATTGTAGTGTGTTTGACAACTGGAGCAAATGTTTCATCATAGTCTTCTCCATATTTTTGAGAATACCCTTTAGCTACGAGTCTTGCTCGATATCTTTCAGGTGTGCCATCTGTTTGGTATTTTACTTTAAAAATCCATTTACATCCTATGGCTTTTCTTCCTTCTGGCAAATCTGTTAGTGTCCATGTGTTTGAATCATGCATGGATTTAATTTCTGCTTCTGTTGCTTCTATCCAATTATTAGCTTCTTCTTCAGGGAGTTTAGATATGTCTTCCCAAGAGGTAGGCTCATGGATTTTTCTTTTACTTGTCTTGTATGAGAGACGTTTTGGTGATTTTCCTTTGTTCTCTCTTATTGAACGTCTTGGTTCTGTGTCTGTTTGTAGTTGTGATTCTTCACTTTCAGTATTTTGTTCTTCATTAATTTCTACTTCTTTCTCATCAGATATTTCTTCAGTTATGTCACTATTGTTTTTCTCATTTTTTGTTTCAACTGAAATCATAATGTCTTCATTTAAATCTTCAATGAATGTCACACTGTTACTCACTGTAACTCTGTCTGTTTTGGGATCTAAGATTTTATATCCGTTGCAATTTTCACTATATCCAACGAATATTCCTTCCATGGATCTGTTTTGAAGTTTGGAACGTTTTTCTGTTGGAATGAATATAAAAACTTTACATCCAAAAACTTTTAAATGATTGACACTAGGTTTCATACCTTGCCACAGTTCATATGGAGTTTTATTCAGTTTTCTGGAAAAAAGTCGGTTCTGTAGATATGTAGCTGTCATTGCTGCCTCACCCCAATATTTCTCTGGTAGTTTAGAATCTGTCAGCATACATCTCATAATTTCTATTAGAGTTTTGCTCTTTCTTTCTGCTACTCCATTTTGTTCAGGTGTGTATGGAACAGTTTTCTGATGTTCTATTCCATTTTGTCTTAAGTAGTCTTCTATTCTGTGACCTGTAAATTCACCTCCATTATCACTTCTGATGACAATTGGCTTCCTTTGAAATTTGTTGCTTGATCTTGTTACATAGTCTACAAGTTTATCAAAAACTTCACTTTTGTTCTTAATTATGTGACTGTGTATCTTGAGTAGTCGTCTATAAAAGTCAACATGTATCTATTGCCTCCTGATGTAGTCACTTTCATGGGTCCACATACGTCAGTATGCACCAAATCAAGTGGTCTTTTGCTTATCATCTCACTTTCTTTTGGAATAGATATCCTTGTGGCTTTGGATTTTATACAACATTCACATCTTATGGTAATTGAGCAATCTGATATCTTTAAATCTTTTGTCAATTATTTTCTCTGTAGTTTCCTTATACTGTCCGGGTGTCTATGTCCTAGACGTCTATGCCACATGTGAATACAGATTTTGTGATCATGTGTACATACCTTCATCTGTTCCTTTGGTTTGTCAAAATGATATAATTGTTCATCTGCCTTGACTTTGGTTATCAACTTGTTTCCTGCAATAATTGCACACTCATTATCTTTGAATTTTACTGTAAAGGGTATGCCACACTAAGCGAGATCGCTAACGACATCGCTACTACGTCACTATTTAGCGATCTCGTTAGCGACGTCATTGTGTGTGGCATGTAGCAGTGATGTGGCCCCTGCTGTGATGTCGCTGATCGTTCACTAACGTTCTGGACCGTTGTTTGATCGTTGGCGTCCCGCTGGTGAGCCTATATCGCTGAGTGTGACACCTTTTGCGAACGACGAGCGACCTCGTTTGTGACGCATATGACAGCGGCGCAGGCGGGACTAGGTTTTTTAGCGTCATGGAGTGGATCGCAATAGCTGTAGAAGCAGGCAGGTGGGACTAGGTTTACTTTTGCGTCACAGAGAGGATCGCAGTAGCTACAAAGCAGGCTAGCAGGACGCAGCATAACACATATATAACATATCTGTGGTGAGGGGCATGGAAAAGGTTGCGCTCAGTACATGCTAATGACAGATCCTAACAACCGCCAAAGTCGTTAAAGAGATCGCTGACCGCTGATGTGTCGTTTATGAGATCTCCTGTTTGGCAGCTACTAGCGACCTAAAAGCGATCACACCAACGATCTCGTTAGCTTGCGTCGTTAACGAGATCGCTAGCGAGATCGCTTAGTGTGGCAGTACCTTAAGTCCTTTTGCTGTTAAACGTTTCACAGATAATAATCCGCCTTCCAATTTTGGAACATACAACACATCCTGTACAAGTATCTTTGAATCTTGTCCGAAATTGTTTGAACAATTTAGCATACCTTGTCCGATACCTTCTGCGGTTATTTTGCTTCCATCTGCAAGATAAATGGCTTCTTTCTTATTTAAATCAAGATCAGTAAAGAAATTCTTGTTATTTGTCATATGACTCGTTGTTCCTGAATCAATAAACCAACTAAGTGATGATTTCTTGTCTGTTATTTTGAATGTGCCATTCCAATTATTCTCACACGAATCGGAAATTGTGTTTTTTACTTTCTGTGTATGCTTTTTATGTTGTAATTTTTGTTGTTCTGCTTTCCATATGGTACAGTGTTTCTTTAAATGACCTTTTTTCTTACATCTGAAGCATTCTCTTGTCTCTTTATTATAGGGTTTTTTAAATTCTGTAGCTTTAAGAGCATTTTCACTGTCCTTTTCAGTAGAAGAATCATTGCTTTGTTCTTTTCTTCTCTGATATTCATCTATTAGTCTTGTTTTCACAAACTCTAATGTAATGTCAGTTTCTGGTCTCATCTCTAGTGCACAAAGCAAGTATATGAATCTGGTAAACTGCACAACAATATAGCTGCTATATGACTTTCTTTAATGTCTTCACCAATAGATCATAGCTGTGATATCATTTCCATCATTGAGAATATATGCTTCTGCATGTCACTGTCTGCACATACTGTAAAGCTTTCTTAATAAAAATAACTTGTGATTTAAGCTGGGTCTCTCATATAGCTTTCTTAATGCTTTCCACATTCCTTTTGCTGTTTCTTCATTTCTTATATGTATTAATTGAGCATCATCCACTAATAAGCTAATGGTGGCTCTCACTTGTCTATTTTTCTTATCCCATGTCTGATTATCTTGATCAGGTCTATTTGTAGTGATTACTTCCCATAAATCATCTTTAGACAATAACATCTCTACTTTGAGCTTCATAGCTGATAGTTCTCATAATTCAGTTTAGCTACTGCAAGTTTTAGCTCTGTGCTACTCGTCATTTTTAACTTATCTTACTTGTTTGGAGAGACTTGCATTGAAGAATTCTTCTGCATTCACCAGGGTCTTGCTGAGAGTTCCAGTGTCCTGGGTATCTGGTATTCTTGGTGCTTGGGATCTGTGGTGTCTGGATTCTCTGGTGTCTGGATTCTGGGTACGCTGTATCTGGGGTGACTGGGCCCATAACCTGTTGCACAGCTTCTGAATCCACACCTTTGCAGTAGAAAACTTCACAGAGCAGGCTGCATGGGATAACAAGCTTTTACATGTAACAACATGAGGTAAAAGTCATTTAGCATTGCATCAGGAAACGGGAAACAAAACGAAAGTGAAACCATAAGTGAGACTATTTCTTATACAATACATTAAACAGAAGGAAACATTTCACAACATCGCCATCTACTGTCAAGTCAGCATAAAGTCCTCCTTTTACTTATAAGTCCTAATCTGTTGCATATGCCAACACTCCAGTCCATGCTTAATGCAGCAGCCAGGGTCATCCATCTGGCTACTCGGTACTCAGATGTGTCCGCTCTTCACCAGTCGTTACACTGGCTGTCCATTCATACAGGATCCAATTCAAAGTACTTGTTCTCACCCACAAAGCTCTCCACAGTACAGCATCCCTTACATCTCCTCGCTCATTTCGGTTTATCGGCTAGCTAATAGCTGCACTCAGCAAATGACTTTCAACTAACCTCTGCACTAATCAGTACCTCCCACTCCCGACCCCAAGACTTCTCTGCGCTGCGCCAATCCTCTGGAATGCTCTACCCCAAGAAATAAGGACCATCCACAACTTACACAGTGTTAGGCGCTCCCTCAAAACACATTTGTTCATAGCAGCCTATCACGTTCTGTAATCAAAGTCATTTTATGGGTAGGTGTGTGTGTGTGTAGCCCATTCACTATCTCTATCTCCCACCCATTTGCCATTTTAGCATTTTCATTTTTTGGCCCCTTCTTCCCAGAATCATAAATTTTATTTTTCCATCAATATGGCCATATGAGAGTGTTTTTTGTGGGATGAGTTGTGCTTCTGAACAAAACCATTTACTTTACCATATAGTGTACTGTAAAAAAAAAAAAAAAAGTGTGGTGAAATTGCAAAAAAAAAGTAATTCCACAATTATTTTTTGAGTGTTTTTTTTACCATGTTCACTAAATGCTAAAACTTACCTGACATTATGATTTTCCAGGTCATTACAAATTTGTAGACACCAAACATGTATAGGTTCTTTTTTATTTAACCCCTTAACCTCCAAGGGTGGTTTGCACGTTAATGACACGCCAATTTTTACAATTCTGACCACTGTCTCTTTATGAGGCTATAACTCTGGAACGATTCAATGGATCTTCACGATTCTGAGCTTGTTTTCTCGTGATATATTGTACTTCCTGATAGTGGTAAAATTTCTTCGATATAATTTGCGGTTATTTATGAAAAAAAATGGAAATATGGCGAAAATTTTGCAATTTTCAAACTTTTAATTTTTATTCCCTTAAAACAGAGAAATATGTCACACAAAATAGTTAATAAATAACATTTCCCACATGTCTACCCTACATCAGCACAATTTTGAAACCAAATTTTTTTTTTTGCTACGAAGTTATAAGGGTTAAAAGTTGACCAGCGATTTCTCTTTTTTGCAACAAATTGTACAAAACCATTTGAAGTCACTTTAAGGGGTCTACATGGCAGAAAATACCCAAAAGTGACACCATTCTAAAAACTGCACCCCTCAAGGTACTCAAAGTCACATTCAAGAAGTTTATTAACCCTTCAGGTGCTTCACAGGAGCCGAAGCAACGTGGAAGGAAAAAATGAACATTTAACTTTTTTGTCACAAAAATTATTTTTACAAACATTTTTTTTATTTTAACAAGGGTAAAAGGAGAAAATGGACAGAAAAAGTTGTTGTGCAATTTCTCCTGAGTATGCCGATACCCCATATGTGGGGGAAAACACTGTCTGGGCGCCGGCAGAACTCGTAAGGGAAGGAGCGCCGTTTGACTTTTTCAAACCAAAATTGGCTGGAATTGAGATTGGACGCCATGTCACGTTTCGAGAGCCCCTAATGTGCCTAAACAGTGGAAACCCCCCACATGTGACACCATTGTGGAAACTAGACCCCTAAGGAACTTATCTAGATCTGTTGTGAGCACTTTGAACCCCATGTGTTTCACTAAAGTTTATAATGCCTGGGTGTGAAAAAAATAAATAAAAATTCCACAAAAATGATTTTTTAGTCCCTAATTTTTTGATTTTTTCCCAAGGAAATTGGACCCCAAAAGTTGTTGTCCACTTTGTCCTGAGTACACTGATACTCCATATGTGGGGGAGAAATACTGTTTGGACGCACCGCAGGGCTCGGAAAGGAAGTAATGACATTTTGGAATGCAGACTTTGATGGGTGTCATGTTCAGTTTGCAGAGTCCATGATGTGCCTAAACAGTGGAAACCCCCACAAGTGACCCCATTTTGGAAACTACACCCTAAGGAACTTATCTAGATCTGTGGTGAGCACTTTGAACCCCTAAGTGCTCCACACAAATTTATAATGCCGGGGCATGAAAATAAAAAATCCTATTTTTTTTCCCACAAAAGTAATATTTAAGTCACCAATTTTTATTTTCCCAAGGGTAACATTAGAAATTGGACCATAAAAGTTGTTGTCCAATTTGTCCTGAGTATGCTGATACCCCATATGTGGGGAGAACCACTGTTTCGGCGCACGGCAGAGCTTGGGAAGGGAAGGAGCGCCATTTGACTTTTTCAAACCAAAATTGGCTGCAATCGAGATTGGACGCCATGTCGCATTTGGATAGCCCCTGATGTGCCTAAACAGTGGGAATCCCCCATAAGTGACCCCATTTAAGAAACTAGACCCTAAGGAACTTATCTAGATCTGTGATGAGCACTTTGAACCCCCAAGTGCTTACACAAGTTTATAACGTAGAGCCGTAAAATTAAAAAATCATATTTTTCCACAAAAAATGATCTTTTCACCCCAATTTTTATTTTCCCAAGGGTAACAAGACCTCAAAAGGTATTGTGCAATTTGTCCTGAGTACGCTGATACCCAATATGTGGGGGTAAACCACTGTTTGGGTGAATGGCAGAGCTCGGAAGGGAAGGAGCGCAGTTTGACTTTTTCAACGCAGAATTGGCTGTATGCCATGTCGCGTTTGGAGAGCCTCTGATGTGCCTAAACAGTGGAAACCCCCCACAAGTGACCCCATTTTGGAACTAGACCCCTTAAGGAACTTATCTAGATCTGTTGGGAGCATGTTCAACCCCAAATGTTTCACTAAAGTTTATAATGCCTGGGTGTGAAAATAAAAAAATTCCAAAAAAATGATTTTTTAGTGCCCAATTTTCCAATTTTTGATTTTTCACAAGGAAATTAGACCCAAAAGTTGTTGTCAATTTGTCCTGAGTACGCTGATACCCCATATGTGGATATGTGGGGGGAAATACTCTGGGCGCACGGCAGGGCTCGGAAAGGAAGTAATCTCATTTTGGAATGCAGACTTTGATGGATGTCATGTTCAGTTTGCAGAGTCCCTGATGTGCCTAAACAGTGGAAATCCCCCACAAGTGACCCCATTTTGGAAAACTAGACCCCCTAAAGGAACTTATCTAGATCTGTGGTGAGCACTTTCAACCCCCAAGTGCTTCACATAAGTTTATAATGCCCGGGCATGAAAATAAAAAATCCAATTTTTTCCCACAAAAATGATCTTTTAGTCACCAATTTTTTTTATTTTCTCAAGGGTAATGGGAAATATTGGACCCCAAAAGTTGTTGTCCAATTTGTCCCGAGTACGCTTATACCCTATATGTGGGAGAAAACTACTGTATGGGCACACGTCGGGCTCGGAAGTGAAGTAGTGATGTTTTGCATTGCAGACTTCGATGGAATGGTCTGCGGGAGTCATGTCGCGTTTGGAAAGCCATGATGTGCTTAAACAGTGGAAACCCCCCACAAGTGACCCCATTTTGTAAACTAGACCCCAAAGGAACTTATCTAGATGTGTGGTGAGCGCTTTGAACCCCCCAAGTGCTTCACAGAAGTTTATAACGCCCGGAGTGAAAATAAAAAAATCATATTTTTTCCACAAACATGATCTTTTAGTCCCCAGTTTTTTATGTTGCCAAGGGTAACAGGAGAATTGGACCCAAAAAGTTGTTTTCCAATTTGTCCTGAGTACGCCGATACCCTATATGTGGGAGAAAACTACTGTATGGGCACACGTCGGGGCTCGAAGTGAAGTAGTGATGTTTGCATTGCAGACTTCGATGGAATGGTCTGCGGGAGTCATGTCGCGTTTGGAGAGCCCATGATGTGCCTAAACAGTGGAAACCCCCCCAAGTGACCCCATTTTGGAAACTAGACCCCCAAAGGAACTTATTTAGATGTTGGTGAGAACTATGAACCCCCAAGTGTTTCACAAAAGTTTATAAAGTAGAGCCAAAAACGACATTTTCGCTCCCAAATTTTTATTTTCCCAAGGGTAAAAGAAGAAATTGGACCCAAGAGTTGTTGTGCCATTTGTCCTGAGTATGCGGATACCCCATATGTAGGGGTAAACTACTGTTTCGGCGCATGGCAGAGCTCAGAAGGGAAGAAACACCGTTTGACTATTTCAACGCCGAATTGGCTGGAATTGAGATCAGACGCCATGTCACATTTGGAGAGCCCCTGATGTGCCTAAACAGTGGAAACCCCCCAATTCTAACTACAAACCCTAACCCCCAACACACCCCTAACACTAATCCCAACCCTAATCATAACCCTAACCACAAACCTAACCCTAACACACCCATAACTCTAGTCCCAACCTTAACCTAACTTTAGCCCAACACTAACCCTAATGGGAAAATGGAAATTAATTACATTTTTTTAATTGTATTATTTTCCCTAAGGGGGTGATAAAGGGGGGTTTGATTTACTATTTATAGCGTGTTTTTATGATTGGCAGCGGTCACATGCTAAAAGACGCTTTTTATTGCAAAAAGTAGTTTTTGCATCATCACATTTTGAGAGCTATAATTTTCTATATTTTGGCGCACAGAGTCATGTGAGGTCTTATTTTATTACGATTTTCTGAGGCAGAATGAAACAAAAACCAGCAATTCATGAGTTTCTTTTCGGGGAGGGGCGTTTATACCGTTCCGCGTCTGGTAAAGTTGATAATGCGGTTTTATTCTTCGGGTTAGTACGATTACGGCGATACCTCATTTGTATTTTTTTTTATGTTTTGGCGCTTTTATACAATTAAAACGATAATATATAAATAATAATTTATTTTTGCATCGCTTTACTCTGCGAGCTATAACTTTTTATTTTTTCGTTGATTATGTTGTATGCGGTCATTTTTTGCGGGACAAGATGACGTTTTCAGCGGTACCATGTTTGTTTATATCCGTCTTTTTGATCTGTGTTATTCCACTTTTTGTTCGTCGGTATGATGATAATCATTGTTTTTTTAGGCTTTTTTTTTTTTTTTTTTTTTTTAAGGGGTTCACTAAAGGGATACTAAATATGTGTACTTTTATTGTTGTTGTTTTTTTTTACATTAAAGAAGTGAATTTATTGGGGAATATTTTTTTTTTTTATATTAGTTAGGAATTTTTTTCACACTTCCTATTTTTATTTTTTTTTAATTTTTACTTTGTCCCAGGGTGGGACATCACTGTCTAGGGTCAGATCGCTGGGGTGACAGGGTGCACAGCCCCTCTGTCACACCAGCGATCGCTCTGGCACTGCTGCAGGCTTCTCAGTGCCTGCTCCAGCAGGCACTGAGGAAGCCGCCTCCCTGCAGGACCCTGCGGCCATCTTGGACCCGGGGTCCTGTTTGTGAGGAGAGTCCTCGGAACACGCGACACATCGCGTGTTCTGAGGGTCTCAGGGAGCGCGCAGGGAGCCCCCTCCCTGTGCGATGCTCCCTGTTGTGAATGTGTTAGAAATGAATTCTGAGCAGAAGCTCCTCTGTGGTTACAAACAGTACTGAACCATTCAATGAGGATTGGCAATCAGGAGTTACAGACTGGTCTTATATAAGGGAGGTTCCCTCCCATCATGGTTGCCGGTGATCAATTGTTCTTGTCTCAACTTTGGTTCCTGGTTCACTTGGAAGCTTGCTGAGTCTTGCCTGCATCTTCTGCTATCAGATAAGATATTTTCTGCTTTTATTTTTGTGCTTGCTTTTTGCATTGTTCCCTGCACTTCTGTGGAGGTCAGCCAGGTCCCCTCCGGGGGCTTGTGCTCTCAGTTT